>JAOVVB010176691.1:0-40792 GCA_028570985.1 Heterobranchus longifilis | reverse complement strand
ACAACAAACAGGATGGTGGAGGAGGTCGTAATAATGTACCTCTCAAGAAAGAGGGAAAAGCAGAGGCAGTGTTGTGAGCCCATGAAATACATCGATATATATCGATCTCTATCTAGTAAATCATGTATTAAACTACATCGCCATTCCGTTCCACCATTGTTTTTAAATTTCTTCCTTGTGTTCTATGGTCATGTCTCTACACTGGCCTCACGATTGTCAGTGGTACTGCTCTGTTAAGTCCATATCTGTACACTTTCAGAACGCAATGAACGCAGGACACAGACGGAGTGCTCCGTCCATATCTGTATCTAACGTTGAGTATAAATGAGCCTTAAACCAAACAGGTTAGGTGTGAAAACACCCTCAGTTTCCTCCCACAGTCCAAAGAAATGCAGGTCAGATTAAGTCACATCATTTGCCCATCAATGTAAATTGTCTGATGAGTCATCTGTATTAAAAAAAAAAAAATCCTGTATGCGTTTGTTTTAAAATGGATGAATCCAGGCCAAGTATACCTTCAAACCACTGTGCTCAGTTTTTAAAATAGTGAATCTTTAGGCAGTCCATTTGAATCAAAACTGGGAGACAAATCAAAAAAAAAAAAAGTGAATTCCTCCATGGCCACCCAGTCACCAGATCTCATATTGCTCAGTCAGAGTTTTGTATCTTTGATTTCCCAGTGTCTGTCCTGTCCTTGAGCTTGCTGGCATTCACATATAGTGACTATTCTCTAAAAAAAAAAGGTGCTTCTGTAGGTTGTCTGCCACCTTACACATCATTCATCCACAACCATATCAGCCCCCACACACTCCACCCTTTTACCTCGGCTGCACAGAAGCGTAATGACTTTTTATCGATTCTTGCCTCTCTCGCCGTCTTTCTTCTCTTTTCTTGCTCTCTTCTCTGGACTGCAATGAGAGGTTGTTAAGATAAGCTGCTGCGTGAGGAGAGCGCCATGCCTTTTTTTTTTTATGAGCTGGGCAGCAAGGCCTTGTTTGTGTTTGTGCTTGTGCGTCATGTGTGCATATGTATACATACGTGTGTGGGTAATAATAGAGCCATTTGGAGACGTGTGTGCAAATAGGCTCCATGAATAGGACATGCATTTGAGCCCTTCACAATCTCAGGAGGGTATTAGGCAGCCAGGAGAAGCCCGGTGAGAGGTGGGCAGATTTCACAGGGAAAAAAAATGTTTTTTGTGCTTCATGCACCACTCCAGCTGTCTTGCAAAATTTCACTTAAGTCCACTCATGAGATCGTGTGTTTGCGACCGTGTGTATTGTATCTGAGCTCACTCAATAATTCTCTGTGGCACAAACTGTCTCCATGATACATGTAGAAGCTCATTAAGACCTCTCTTTTAGAGTGTTGTTCCGGTGTTAATGGCTCATTAAGCGAGAAGAGACACTTCCCATCACACGTAAATGTCCGGAACTCACACAGAGCACTTTTTACAGATGCTTATTTGTCTCCAGAGACTGTGCATTCTACACATAAGTCTGATATTAGAAATGTAAATGCTCATTGTTCCCAGAGGAACAGAGAGGAGGGTTGATGGAAAGGTCTCAGATGGTGAGTGTTTGCTTTCGCACAATGTGCGTAAATGTCATTTCAATTGTGAGAAATATGATTCACTCTCGAATGGTAAATTTTCTGTTGTCCTTCACTTTTCTAAAGCCCCAACATACACATTAACTTCATCAAGCACACGCCCACATGTTTCTATGATGTCATCATGACACCTTGAAATGCAACTACGTACAGAATAGCACTAAACGGCTCACTTTTATCTACTTTCTTTCCTGCCTCAGATTATGTATCCCTCGTGGCAGGCCAAATCAACTCACGGATGCTGAGAAAGATTTGTGATAAACTGTGGCAGTCATTTAAAACATGTGTAAGAAACGCTTTGGAATCGCCTGCAGGCATTTTACCGTAGTAGTTTAAAAAGAAGAAATTCAAGATGAAATCGTATCTCTCTGGAAACCTCAGTGAAATGTTGGGATTGTATGCCATTGTTCATTGCCTGAATAGATGCCTCTATAAAAGCCATGGTAGACCGTTAAACAACACTGCCCGGGTCAGAGCGCGGCTCAGGTTTGCTTCAGTCTTCTCATCGCATCATTTTGAACCGTTCGGAGCATTTCAACCAAAAATAAACTGGCTCGGAACCTGAAAAGTTGGCTCCCAGCTGTAACCGAAAAATAGCAGTTTTTCCTTGACATCAAGTGCAAACCGAAGTGGCCGTGTCATTGGAAAGACTTTCAGGACTTTCAGGAGACGGCAGTTCGAGTCTGTGTGTATCACACGACCGTCGCATGTATTTAAAAAGGAACATGGAAGTTGCGATTTTAATGCCAATCCTTGTGGTTTTTTTACGAACCACACCGAGTCGTTTTGTTGCCGAAACCTACTTCCTGTTTCACAATGTGAATCGCGACCAGGATATGTATTTAAAACGGTAGTAGGAAGTAGGAAATGTAATGCCATTTTTTTTGCAATAGCAGTGTTTTTTCACAAACCATACCAAGTTGTTTTGTTGCCTAAACCTGAATTCTTCTCGTTCCACGTCAATCATGACGTAAATGACGTGTCAATCACACGACCAGGACATATATTTAAAAAGGGACACATATTGGTATGATATTTACGAACTGCTGTGCATACATTCATTGATACGATATTATACGAACTGCTGTGCAATCCTATTATACGAGAGGTTTGTGAGAATGCGTTGTTCCAAGAATCCTGAACCGGCTCAAGAACCAGAGCTAATTATTTTGGATTTGGGGTCTTTCTGTAAAGAAAATGAGGAAGCAATGCACCTTCAGTAGAGAACAATAAAAGACAAAAAGAAAATCTTTCCATTCTTCCAAAAAGTATCTAAGAGTCTTGACATTCTGGAGGAAATAACTTCCAAGCAGATGTCAGAGGAACAGATCATCAGAAAACAGAAAAATGTGATGTGCAAAAGAAACAAGGCAGAGAAGACCTCTCATTAATAAGCATGGAATTCCTTTATCTACAGTAGAGCTTCAAATGATAGTTTTTTTTTTTCCTCAAAAGGAGCATGAGGGTGAAGAAACAAAGCAAACAGTGAGGCACCAGTTTTGGTGAACAAAGAGCTGTCTGGAGACCAGTTTTCTTTTGCCTTTCAAAAGGTTTAGGCCTCTTATAGTCTTTTATTGAAACTAATCTGTGACGAGCAGGATCCACTGTTATTGCATATCCTCTCTGTACAACCACCACACTGAGAGCTCAAGGATTACCAGACGTTGTCTTAATTGATCTCATTATCTTCTTCCTGCTCCTCTGTGAAGGCCTTCAACTCTCAAGTGCATCTTGTGATATCTCTTTAACGCCTGCAATTTGACATAAAGTACTGTTGTCAAAGTTGTTGTATTTTTCCACTTGAGAGGACTTCCAGGGAATAGCTGTATAAGACTCAAATGACTGTCAAAGATCCTACTTCACTGGAAACTCTTCATTGAAGGGGAATCCCACCATTTTACACATCAAAGTCTTATGTGGAAAAAGTGTGTATAAAGCCTTTTGTGGCTCCAGAGAGAGCTGTGCAAAATCTGATAAAAGTCCTGGGGGGGGTTAGATCTCACCAGACCTCATGTCTGCTGGAGGCTAGCAGCTCCAGGCTACATTAGCTGCTACTAGCATGGCACGCTTGAATCTGCAACCGAACTGTCGGCGGTCGAGTTGCATTGTGGGTAATGTAGGCGCCAGGTCTTGACAAGGAAGAAGAATGCATCGCATTAGAAGTTTAATATCCCTGGTTCTGCTTTTTTAAGTGTCCATTGTGAGTCTGACAATGTTATAGGTAGGGCTGGATATCGTTTAAAAATAATTACCTTACCAGTACCAATACCAGCAGCCTTAAAGTGATACCAATACCAAAAACCATACAGATAGTCTTTTTTTTTCTAGCTCTGGGTAGAAAAGGGATCGAATGCAGGTTTGGTACTGGGTTATTTCGGTATAGATATAGATATAATAAAGACTCAAAGTAAACAGTATAACCTATAACTATGGTTGGGTACCGACACCCAACCCTAGGGCTAACTGTTTACTTTGAGTCTTTATTATATTTATATATCTATATCTATACTGTTTAGGGATTTGCAGTAAACTGCTGACATAAAGAAGAACATTTGTTTGCTTTGTTCTTCTAAAAGTATGTAATCTCAGCAGTGCTGAAAGAATTAGTTGATTAAGCGATTAGTATATCAACAAAACAATTCACCAACAACAAATTTGACGATCTGTTAATTGTTTAAATAATTTACCAAGCAAAAAATGTGCCATTTCCAGCTTCTCAAGTCTGAGGATTTGCTGTTTTCTGTCACATGTCATTAGATTGAATATCTTTTGGACTATAATACTGTATTGTTATGACTTTATTTTTGTGTGAAATTCATTAATTGTTTTTTGTAATTGTGCTTTGGCAACACATGTCAAATGTCATGCCAATAAAGCCTATTGGATTGAATTGATCTTTCACATATTCTGCTTAATCGATTAACAGCAAAAACATGTGATTGCAGCCCTGGCTCGCAGTGGCAGTCTGAGACGTTTTTAAGTGCACAAACATCCATGTGCTGTATAATCCCTGTGATATTTCTGCTAATGGGTGTTAATCACCACGATGAGCTACTTGAACATGTTTCATGTGATGTGAAGGGCCCCAGATGGCAACTGCAGTATAGCCTATAAATGCAGAAAATGTGGCCCTCATTTCATGAGTATAAAGAAGACACATTAGCAGCAAGGCTTCACACTTATACTAAACATTGAAAGCATTTTATTTTTACATACGGTATGTTGCTATATATACTGTGAACATACTTATCCCTTCTATATCTTATCTCAAAACTTATAGGCCTATACTGTTATTGCTATTCCTCAGATCTGCTGACACACACTGTTAAATGTTCTTCGGTCCAGCTTGAAAAAAAAAAAATGGGGATTTAGCTTTTACTGTTTTAGGTCAAACACGATGAAACAGCCTCCCCCTCAGCTGAGTCAGTGCTACTTTGAAAAACTTCTAAAAGCTTGTTTGTACACACTGACCTTTTCTAAGTCGTTGCTCTGCCACTCCTGTTTATGTTGCTTTGTTTTATGTGCTATTACTGTGCACTTTGAGTGATTCATTCAGGTCATTTGCAATGTGCTGTATTTTAGTGTGTAATATTAGTATTTTATTTTTACTTCAGTCATTTTAGTGTTTATGTAAAGCATGCTGTTACTTGAAAAGTGCAACAATAAGTAAATATTGTACCTGTTTACAGCAGAACAGTGTGTTGCCGCTGTTAAATGTCAACCATCATTTCACTTAATTATGTCTATTTCTAGTTAGTATGTCAAGGAATTGACCTCCAGGTTACACAGTTAAAATTAGTGGAAATTAGATTCTGCTGTGAGGATTAATCTGGGGGAACTAATCTCCCCCTGAAAACATACATGAACAACTTGTCTTAACACACACGGTAACAGAGAAGATGGATGGTGGAGGGAGCGGCAGCAGCAAATGGCGTTGGCACGAATGCAGCAGCATAATAGTGAGACGTGTTATGAAGGCTGCTGGCCACATCTGTATAAATATGACTGGATGTTACTAGTTATCTGGTTGACAAGCAGCTGATGAATGAGCCACTGACAGCGAGGCATGAAAGAAACAGCTGATGGCAGCTGATAACTAATGCGATGTTCTATTTATGCTCATTTGGAATTATGAACGACAGTAATTCAAAATCAAAAATATTGTTCACACTTTTTTTTAACAATGCCATTATTGATTTTCCATTATACAAACGTCAGCATTATTATGCACTATATTACGCTGTATGTTTTCCTTTAACACAACACCCCGCCCACACACACACACACACACACACGTTAACATTTCCCTTGCGTTTGGAGCCAAAATCAATAGAAAGCATATGACAGTAGCAATAATACAACTCAATGGTACCTCTACCAAAGATATACATCGACAAAAACTTACACCAACACAAAAAGTTACAACAAAGTTACAATACATTTTCAAAACATGCCTCCATGCTCTTTTAGGATCCACACCTACTTTGATTCTTTAAGTATGCTGCCCTGATTCTTCCTCCTGTAGAAGCTCTCCTATACCTCCACATTTTACCAAATGATTTCCAGATTCTCTCATAAACACCCAGTTTGTTTTTCCAAGGTGTATGTTGTTCTGTCCATTGACATACATTGTGCCATATTCTTGATCCAAGCACCGATTGTCGGTGCAGTTTTCTTCCAGTTAAAAGCAAATTAAAAGTTAAAAATGAATGCAGTCGTTTTGCCTGCAATATAGCAAAATCAATACATTTATATTCTTTGGTTTTCAAGTTGAGAGCTGTTGAATACAAGTGCAGTGATATCATCTACAGTGAAATATTCACGGACAAAATTGTCACGATTTTATTCGATCACCTCCCTCCAGCATTTCTTGATTTTGTCACACTCCCAATTCATATTTTAACTTACTGCTTGCCTGTTTCTGCCTGCATTCTGTGTTTTCTACACAGCTATATTCAAAAGGCGCTTTTACAAACAACTCCACAGCTGAGTAATTTACATGTTGTAGTAGTTGTGTATTGAACACATGCAGAAATTGAAAACGGGGCATTGTAAAGTTGTACCTGTTGGCAGAAGCTGTTACTGTATCCGCTGTTTTTCAGGAACTGCTCTAAACTCTAAACAAGGCCTCGAGAAATCTGAACGCATTGACATGTCACTGTATCTTAGTCATAGCAAGGCAGCATGAATCATATTGCCATAATATTGGAGTATTACTTTGAGACTTGTTATTATCAACATGAAAATATTCCTTTTTGTTTAAAGCCCTGACGAAGACCTACAGCGGTCCAAACATGTTGGCTTTTTAATGATTTAGCCACTATAATAAAGGCTTTTTAGTATTTCCTTCCTCGTGGTCATTTTGGAGTGCCTGGATCATCTTCTCGTCTATGAAAATATTCCCGTCAGTTATATTAGCTCATTGCAAATACATCGGTATTAATATATGTCCGCCATTAAGTAAATTGTTCAAACCAGCCAAAGATATGTCTGGTTATTTAGAAATGGTATCTTAATTAGAGACTGTCATCCCAAACTCAGTCATTTCAGAAAATGCCCAAAAACGATGTACGTTGTAGTAAGCCTTCTAGCAGCTATTAATTATGACTCTTGTCTGTCGGGAGTGAAGGAGGAAGTCTTGGTCACATTATTATAGAGATATAAATACACACAGGAGCAGATCAGGGTGGATGAATTGATCAACAAAACATTTGACTTTGACAGACTGTTCATTTCCTATTTCCTACCAACAATCAACATTGGTTTCTTTTAACCATGACCATAATCTTTAGTGGTTATTATTATAACAATGATGATGAAGGTCTCCTAACCTTAACAAAAGTAGTAATTTTAACCCAAACCATGATCTAACCCAAAACCCTAAAGCCAAGTACATAACCAAAGACTCACAACATGCAACTACTTGCAATGTGCTGGTCTGCAACGTTCTGAAACCTGCCAGTTTACACCAAATATGACTAGACAAGAAGGTGTATCACAGAGCTGCCAAACTGCTGGCCCACGGACCATTTTCAGCCTGCTGTCCCCCTCACTCCGGCCTGCAACATCATGTCAAAAATATAATACGATCCGGCCCGCAAAATCTTCTTTTTTTTCTTTTTCTAGTTGTTTCTTTCATATTTTAACTACCCTGTTAATATACAATTTAAATAAAGTCACTCCTATATATATATATATATATATATATATATATATATATCAAATCTTTGGTCTGAACAGGGCTTAAGACGTGCTTGCTCCTAAACCTAACCACTTTTTAACCATTGCATTGTCTGATCATAAAACTTTTTACAACTGAGATTTGTAGGTTTTGGAAGACACAGACAAATTATGTCATCTTGCCGACGGGGGCATCAGATTATAAAACTTTTTATTTGTTATTCTGGTGGGCAGTGACAAGCAACATATTTTAATTTGAAGGACTTCATAATTTATCCACCAGAGAGCACTGACAGGTAATATTTTTCGACTGTAAAATGCCCCGCTGTCTCATCTTGGTCACAAAATGACCACATTTCGGAGATTGTTATCATAAATTATTGTGTAAGTTGTGTGTTTATGTAAGAAAAAAAATTACATTCACCAAATATAATCTGATTTATTTAAAGTCTAAAAATCGATTTCAAAAATTCTGAATGGGTCCAGAGTCCCTGTGTTGTCAGCACTAATACTGACTTGTGTCTTTCTGTTTTCCCTTGCAGGACACTGAGATCCTCAACACAGCGGTCCTCAATGGGCGAACAGTCGCCGTGCCAGTAAAAGTAGTCACCGTGGGGACAGACGGCGCGGTCTCTGATGTAACAGAGTCGGTGGAGTGCAAGTCAACAGACGAGCAGGTTATCAAGGTTAGTGGGGAATGTGTTTTGAGCAGCTGCTTTTTGTTGTTTGACCTGTTTCCAATTTGTCTTTATTGTCTTCTGCTTTCTACTGGTACATGGGTGAGTGAGCAGAATGAACAAAGGTGGTGAAAAACATGGTCTTGGAAGCCGGTGCTGAATTTCCTAGAACAAAATAGGGTCTGGCTTTTTCTCTTTTTTTTGTTTTTTGTCTTTTTTTTTGGCTATGGCAGATATTGAGAGATTTTCCTCAAGTCACAGATCCATAGCTGAAATTCTTAAAAAGCCTAACCTAAATGAATTGGGATTTTATTGTAAGGAGTCAAAGTCTAAAGATATATGCCATGTTTATAGGGAGCAGGGAGGGAGCAGAATATACAAAAGTTAGTTCTTATACAAAAGTTTCCTCTTAAAGACGAAAAAATAAACTACTAGTCTGTGCTTGTTTTTTATATATCATCTTGTAAGCTGACATCTGTACTTCCTCATCTGATGTGGAGGAGCCAAAATTCAAGAAGACAGCAGCTCGGTTTCATATTAGACAAAATTGCAACTCTAATCTCTGCTCACTTTACTTGCCTCTAGATAATGTTAAAATGTCACTGAATATTAAATGTTATTTGAAGCATAGTATGAATTAGGTCATTTTCTGCATGAAAAAGGTTGTTTGAAAGCTGTGCATCAATAAGGAGAGTTTTGCCAACAGCCCCTGTTTGCAACTTCATCACCACTTGCCAATAACATGACTTATACAAACCACAGAAGGTGACAAAATGTTACCCTGATTGATTTTCTATCTTATGCAAGTTTCAAATCTCTGTAAGTTGATTTTCATTGGCTTTCTGAAAGCTTAGGTAATTAATGGAAACCCTTATTACATGCTTTGCGGAATGTTATACAGGATTAGTAAAAAAAAATACAAAAAAATAAATAAAAACACTAATAATCTAGTAAATAAAAGTGGTGTGTAATGATCAAACTTTTTACTGTCACAACTTCAGAATTAATATCTGACCTTCAACATGTCCCCATTGCATTGTGCGAAAGGAGAAATGAGGAAAAAAATGAAATGAAGTGAGAAAAAATAAACCGTTTGTTCTCAATTGTGAGTACGTGCAAGAGAAAAAGAACAGTGTTGCAAGTGTGTCTGTGTTATATTGAGGAACTGATTTGGTGTTTCTGTGTACCGCACATGCATATCAGAGAGAAGAGAAGAAGCAGATCTCTCAAAGGGTTTAATTATCCACTGAAGTAGTACCACACATTGTGACGCTGACCTCGGTAGCGTACTCCCCAGCCCACCCGTATAGTTATGGAACAGTAAGTGGTACCCCTCCTCTCTCCACACTATTTTCAAAGGAAACTCAAAATAAAACTTTTTTTTTTTTTGATCAGGAGTCATCTCCATCCTCCCCTCACTGTTTTCACTGAATCTTTGAGGAATAAGTCCTTCTCGCAGCACGGACCGTGTTGGACTTTCCCTAAAATTACCCGAACCTGAACCTTTTAAAAAGGACCATATTGGTTGTTTTCATTTTACCCCACCACTACAAATTGTATCTGTTGTGCATTACCAACGACCCATTCAAAGCATACCATATGTTTTTGTGTTGACTGTAGAGCTGGAACGATTGGGCAATTAACTGACAAACTACTGGCTCGGCGAGCGTTTGTGTTCTCGTGTGGGCGGAGATATTTATCAAAACGGAGGTTGTGTGGATGGATTTTTTTCTTTTTTCTTTTTAAACGGGAGAAGATTATCCATTTATTAAAAAAAATATCCAGATACATGTAGACAGGGCCTTAAGTCTTCTATGATAGTAAATCCAATATATTTGGGGTTTGGACTGTTTTTTCAGACAAAACAAACAATTTAAAGATGCTGCCTTAGACTCTGGGAAAACATGATTGTCCCTATTCCCACCACAATGATCAAATCGATTAATTGAGACAATAATGAGCAGATTTATCACTGCCATTGCTCACAGCCATCTTCGAACTCTGCCTTCATTTTGATCTCAACTACACACCTGTGAGGTTTGGTGACTGTACTGTACTGTACTGTACACGGTTACCAGGGGCATAAAGCGGGGTGTCACTGTGCCCCGTCTCTACTTTCTAGGCCCTTACTTTCTGCACCCTTGCTTGGACCACACTCATCTTCAAACTCTGACTTTATTTTGATCTCAACTATACACCTATAAAGTTTTGTAACTGCATCTTGCACGGTTGTGATGCTATCGCGCTGAAAAAAAATCTGTCCACAGTCAAACAGACAAATACTGGAAAGCACTCAAAACCACCTCTGTGCTAGTTCCTGCTATAGGGTTCTCCAGGACCACATTTTGCCATGATGACACACACAAGACTCACAAGGTGTAAACAATACCAGCATCACTGTCTTGGCTGGTAAAAAATACTTCCTGTTTGCAAATGCAGAACAATCCCTAAATCGCAGCCAACCTGACAAAACACCCATTTTGTTGTGGATTTCCCCTCTTCTGCTGAAATGCCCTCCTCCAGACACAATGTCAATGTTTTCCCTTTCGATGCCAGTCACCTACTCTACCCGTTATCATAATAAGGCAGTGCTCAACACTGTAGAGTGTACAGTAACAAGTGAGGCCAGGAATTAGCATGACTCAGTGCTGCTTTTGACTGGCTTCCAAGTCATCATATCCATGCTTAATGACTGGACAAAAATAATGTTGTTAGAATATTTTTCTCCTAGAATAAAAAGTGAAAAAACAATGAACAGTGTGAGAATGTGATTATGTTTATTAAATCTGAACAAAAATAAAGCTAGGGATTACAATATATCCTCCCCCAGGTTTGTATTTCTAAAATGCAGATTGATTATAATATAAAGTGAGACAAATAGTAATGTAAAGCTCAACAAACACAATCAAAACAAGCAAGTGTTTTGATATTCACGAGTTGTACTCGATGTTTCTCCTTTTATCACAGTGATGTAGAGTGTATTCAACAAAGCACTGAACCTCACGCTAGGATATAATAATATGCTTTATAGTTTTAGTAAGTCTTAATACTTTACAATGATGGAAATTGCACATACGTGATGCTCTAAGAATCAATGCTCAGTGCACTGAATTTCAGTTAAAGGTCCCATATTCTGCTCATTTTCAGGTTCATACTTGTATTTATGGTTTCTACTTGAACATGTTTACATGCTTTAATGCAACACCTTGTTTTCCTCATACTGTCTGTCTGAATACACCTGTATTCACCCTCTGTCTGAGACACTCTGTTTTAGCGCCTGTCTCTTTAAGCCCACCTCCGGAAAAAATCCAGTCTATTCTGATTGGTCAATGTTTCCGGGTCTTCCGCATTTGCGCTCTTGGCGTCTCTGTACCGCCATTGTAGCCGGGAAATCACTGTAACAGCACTGTAGCAGCACTATTTACCTATAATTGTGACATCACAACTGTACAGAAATCCAGGCGGCTCGTTTAAAGGCACAGTTTCTGAATATGGGCTCTGTGCATATCTCAGTGGATACTTTCACAGTATTTATATAGCACATAGACCTGCTTTATAAGTTTATTATTTATTCTTTTTTTTTACAATATGGGACCGTTTAGTGTTGACCTTCAAGTTATTTTTTCGGGAATTAAAATGTTTTTTTTTTAAATGGCCACCGTAAAACATCCCAATACAGTATAATGTCAAAAACTCTGCTCTCCCAGAAACTGGACATTTTTAGTCAGTTATCATTTCAGTCATGAACTCATCCGTGTATGCCTCACTCAGAATTGGATCCTGTGGTGGTGTCCTTGTTTGTGCATGTCACTCTGGATCAATTCTAAGCCTGCAAGATTAGAAACACAATGGATTGTTTCCATGGAGAAGTGACATTGATTTGTGCGTGGTTTCATGACACATTCATGGGGATACATTTTTCATGCGGCGCAGAATACGTCACCTTCAAGAGAACTCAATTAAATCTTTATGGTTATCATCTTCAGTACCTTTCATAAGGAAAAATGAAGATGGATCTGGAAACAAAGTAGCACAAAACGAGAGATTGAAAGGTAGAGATGGGTTGACATAATTGATTTCAGCATCAGGGTGAGAGACACAGGCAGAAAGAGAGAGAGAGAGAGAGCGGAGAGAGAAAATGAACACAGCAAAAAGGAACAAAAATAGAGCCAAGGCTTAAGAGACTCAATGAGGAGTGGATTTTTTTTCACCTCACTCTCTGGTTGGTTGCCTTTAGAAACCCTGCACATTAGCATGTGTTTCAATGTGCACACACCTCCCAAATTGACTCTTTTAGGCACTACACTCTAGATTTTAAAAGAGGTTTCACTCCAGTTAGGCTGCTTCCCACTTTTGAAGAACAAAACAATAAAAATGGTTGAGTTTTTTTTTTCTTGTAGTAGCTATGATAAGCACTAAAAATATTAGAATTCTATTATTTCTCTCCTCTGCCTGCATCGGTTTTATAAGACGTGGTAACACTTTGTGGTGAGGAGGTACATGAAAATATCGGGAGAGGAGCGAGAGGGAAGTCGGACATCAGAGGTGAAGCAGCGGGGGGAAAACGGCTGTAGAGACAGAATATTTTCACATCTAACACAGTGAATTAAGGGTTTATTTTTGACCAAACCAGAGTGGGTGATTGTTGGAACAGAGTAAAGATTAAATAAGACTGGGTTGGTTACTTTTATTTTGTTTCTGTCGACTTTGAATGAAATGTTTTACGAGTGAATATAGCTGCTGCTTCTAGTTAACTAAAAATGATTTTACTCTACAAAAAGCTCTCTCTCTTTAGGGATCATTTACGTAATCTTGTCAGACATTCGTATTAATAATCCGAGCCCGTCAGTGGCAAAAACACTTTTAGTGGTTTAAAAAATACCAGAACTTTTACACTGATCTGTAGCTTTGACCTGTTTTCACTGCCGAGTGAGTTTATCATCCTATAGACCCTTCTCTTTGAAATTACTTTTTCCAAAAAATCACATAACACATCTTCAGGGAGTGCAGTTAGTGACAGTGTGTGCTCCATGCTAGGGGCGGGGCTTAGCGAGGGGTCAATTTGATTTATGTAACTGATAGTTTGAACAAAACTTCAGGTGAAACCTTCCCCCACTTTGATTCTGGCCTAAGAGTCATTCTTGCTGAAGAAACAACCTCATTGTCATTACAGGAAGACTGAACATGGAGTTACAGTAATGTGAGAGTGAAAGAGTGGGAGAGAAAAAGGAAAGGAAAGGGAGGAGGAGGAGGAGAGAAGTGACAGATACCAAGCTGTCGGTTTTGTTCCTCAGAGATAGGGGGCTGGTCTGACATCATTGGAGAGTCGGGCTGCCAAGTTATATGCAAAAACGTGGAGACAGATGACAGATGTCTTCTTGTGAGTGGTTTGTTACAAAGAAGCAATTGTCAGTACTGAGGACATGTGCTGAAATTACTAGTTGTGCCAATCAAGCTTATGATGGTATTTGAGATTGAAATAAATTGAAATCCAAGTGATTACAAACAAATAAATTTGATGACAGATTGTTATAGATTTCGTCCTCAAGGGGGAAAAAAAAAAGTTTCATTTGGAGATTCCGGTGCTTTGAAGATAATGCCAGACACTTGTGATGTGACTGCTATATCATGTCTCTATGTTGGAGATGCATCTGAGAGCTGTACTTAATGAAGCCAGTCGTAATTCGGTTTGAGCGAGTGTTTTGTTCTGTGGTAGGATGAAGCAGGTTTGCGTCTTTTCTCAGCTCCATCTGTTAAAGTTGGACCAATGTCACATTACTTGCCCACGTATTATCCTGGCGTACTGTACGCGCATTAAAGACGCATCTGCTGCGCACATTCAAACACAGGCACACAGAAGAAAGTAGAGACCTGAGGTTTCATTGAAGCGATGCCAAATCTTTCCACCCTCCAGCATCTCCGAAGAAGCTGTTGACCGATAAGCATCGACCGGAAGGAAAGAACAGAAGATCTTCCTCAAGGCGGACATTTAATGGGTGTTATCAGTGGTTATCAGCCTCATGGGTTAGAAGTGGCCTGCTCCACCTATAGATGGTGCAGAAGGCCGTTATCAGTCCATTAGAAGGCAGGTCGCAGTTTCATTAAGTTACATTAAGTAACTACCTTACATTACTGAATTTACGTCAGCATCGGAACTACATGGATAGGTGTAGGAAAAAACAATGATGGTTTGAATTAAATATCTTATGTAACTGAACATACGTATGTCAGGACACTGACAGGATATTAAAATTACTTCTAAAGTTTTGGGACACAAAACTTTTCTGCATGTTAGTCCTGTGTTTTCGGACCCATCCACCTACCTCCTTATGCAGAGTTTTGTTGCTCTTTATACTGCGTCATCTGACTTCCGCCTTTGCTCCCATCATAATTACTATGGCAACTAGAGGACGGCAGCCAACAATAAATGTTAATATAGTAGCCCATTTAATGTGCTGATAACGGCCTTCTGAACCTACTAGCAGGGGGAGCAGGCCCCTTGTAACCCATATTTATGAGGCTGATAACCACGGATAACGCCCATTAAATTGGGGTGCAAAGCGTTTATATGACTTGATTTGAATACTTTGTCATCTTTTGTCCAAGTGTTCAGTCTTTCTTTATCTCCTCGAGTCTGTCTCTCATCCTGCCGCTTCTCTCTTCTTCTTTTTTCTCCAGGTGTCAGAGCGATGTGACTATGTGTATGTCAACGGGAAGGAGACAAGAGGAAAGAGCAGAGTGATGCTCAACTTTACCTACAGTTTCCTGAGCGCCCAGCTTGAGATGAGCGTATGGATGCCCCGCCTGCCCTTGCTCATCGATGTGGCCGACCCCGAGCTGAGCCAGATAAAGGGCTGGAGGGTCCCTGTTAGTGCGGGCAACAGAAGGTAAGGCCTGATTGTCTATTGCACCTGTACTGTTGCATGTTGTACTATGTGTTATTGTTAAATGGGACATATCGTGCTCATTTTCAGATTCATGATTACATATGAAGAAAAAAAAATACTTTACTTTTTTTTTTTCACATAATGTGTCTGGATATACCTGTATTCACCCTCTGTCTGAAACGCTCCATTTTAGCACTTGTCTCTTTAAGCAACCCCCTTCCCTAAAATGCCCAGTCTGCTCTGATTGGTCAACGTTTCTGGGTCTACTGCATCTGCGCTCTCGACGCCTCTGTCATTGCAGCCGGGGAATGTAATGGCACTATAGCTGCTAGTATAGTTGTGACATCACAACCGTGTGGAAGTCCTGGCAGCTTCTTTAAAGGCACAGTTTCTGAGTATGTGCTGTGTGCAGTTCTCTGTGGATTGAGTGTTTTGATACTTTCACAGTATTTATATTAGCACCTCAACCTGCTTTATGACTTTTTTTTACAATATGGGATCTTTAAATGTACGCCTATTTTGAATTCAACTGCAGCATTACAGCTATGTACATCAGCAGCTATGAGGCAACTATTTCCAGCACAACATCCTTGATCCTCGCTTCTTAAAGGAACACTAAACTCTGCATAATAGATTTTTGACTTTATCCAGTGACTAGCCATGTATCACAGCACAACCTGGCCATATTAAAACAGTCCCAGGACAAGTCTAAAGATCTTTATTTAGGTCATTCACCTTTTTTTTTTTTTTTTTTTTTTAACAGTCCCTGTATGAGAATCCGAATAACATTCTCTACTTGGTAAAATAAATGGAGGCTACAATAAATTGGCTTGGCAATGTTGGTGCAGACATATGAGGCATAAAATGCAGCTGCAGCTGCAGAGGTGGTATAATGAGTGTCTAATAATTCAGTGGACTGGTTTCCCAAAAAGGTACTTATGCTGAATAAGAAATGAGTCATAATTTTCAGCATTACAGAGCGTGGCCAAAATTCCTGAGGCTGAAAAAGTGACACAGTGTGCAATGATCTGTGCGGCGCATCGTGAGTTGTACAAGGTGGTTGTAATAAAAATATTCAAATTTGTGATTTTATTTAATTCAAATACGAATACTGCTGATTGAAATAGAAATACACTTATTCAAATGAAAATAAATGATCACTGAGGCACACTGACTAATTTACATTTAATAATAGCTATTATAATTATTATTTACTGTGATCATATACAGACAGTAACTATGGTGAAGACACGAAACGCTGTTTTAATGTCAAAAGGAATGAAATTGTTCCATGTGTATTTAGCTCCTTCATTAGTTACAGGATATTGCTTCCGTGCACAATTCACTGTGAAATGAAAACAGTAATTACATTTACAATTACAGCTGTTGGCATATAGGTCTTCTTTATTATTGGTGATGTATTGAAATGAATAATTAGTGAGAAGTCACAATATTAACTTAACATCTCAACATACCGTCATTGACATGTTAGATATGATGTGCACAATCAGATTTTGAGTAGGCTAGGCCCCAATTAGCACTAACAGTGACTGATTTAAATACAACCATGTATAATAACTTTTATATGCATGAAACATAGGGCTGGGCAATAATTCAATATGATGATTTATGGTTATGTGATGAAATCATAAATCGAGGTGATAGACAATTATGTAGTCTAAATTGATAATAACAAGCACATACTTACGTTAAATATTTTGAGGGTTGTTGGCTAAAATAATGAGTAGTTTTTTTTAAACAGCAGTGTGTAGGATTTTCTTTACATTAATTCATTCAGCTTTATTGTTGAACTCCTACGTGCCTACACACAAGAATTCTGCTCATGGGAATAACTCAGTGTAGTTAAATCAAACTATTGTCTTAGTCTGATTACTCTGTATTAGGTATGGGGTGATATGAAAATTTTGCAATTATCCTGACCAAAATAATTGCAATTCACATTATCATGATGATTATTTAAATATGCTTAAAACTCTTAAAACCTACCTTACATTTTGATTTGTTGGTTATTTTTTTCTCTTAACATTACAACTTTTTTCTCAAAACATTCCGACGTTTTTCTCATAAATTTGTGAGTTTTTTCGCGTAAAATTGTGAGGTTTTTTTCTCGAAACATTACAACTATTTTTCTCAAAATATTACGACTTTTTTTTAAAGAAACAAATATTTTCATTTTTTGCATCACAGATAGGACACTGTAGTAAACTGCAGTCAATTTGTGACGATATTCACGATATTCACCATCATCCTGATAATGGAAATTCACCACAATCAATTTATTGTCAGTGGGTTTTTTTATTTTTATCATGAACCACGATAAAATCACAAAATGCATGCACAAAATGTATTTGTGTGCATGCATGTAAACATATCAGTGTATAGCTGGTAAAATGCATTTAAATTTTCTCTATAATTTCACTTAAAACTATGTTAATTTGGCACTAGAGTTCTTAATTACATGACAAAATACTAAGAACTTTACATGTATTAATATGCATTTAATTCCCTCAGGAGTATACAAAAATAGGATTTACCATGCGCTTTCATGAAATGACCTATATCGGGATAGAAGATTTTGGCCACACCAGCCCTACTGAAACATCTTTTTAAAATACATGCCTGCAACACAGTCACTGCAGTGTCATTTCTCATTGGCCTGCATCCCACAGGGTGGCACTCTAACACAAATACCCCCTGCTGTCCATGCCTGATTCCATCAGTCATGTCTGTCAAGTGCATCACTGCATGAAGAACGCATGACATTTATGTGCATATTTTTGATAGAGAGAGAAAAAAAAAAAAGTCTGTTAATAAAATAGTGCCAAAAAGTTGAATACAAAAATGTAATCTGTTAATAAAATAGTGTCAATCTTTAAAAAATAAAAATAAAATGAAGGGGGAAAAAGTTTTTCACTTGGTTTATCAATGTGCGAGGGCCCCAAACTTGCGTGCGCTCATTCACATTCACATAAGCGTGTGAGCCACATCATTACACTCCGACACATCGGCTGACCTGTCACTCACTGCTACAAACATGACCTGACCTCGTGTTTCTGTTGCCAGCCACAAATGTCACCTTGGTTTAGACCGCCGTCCCTTCACTGATGTGGAATAAGGGGAAGGGGAGGCGGCGGTGAAGGGAGGTTAGGAACTAAGCCGAGCCATTGGGCCACAGCATGTTAACCTGTCAGCCCGTTTTTCTGCCCGACCGGCCATGCCTCATTAAACCTAATGGAAACTGTCACTGTCACTCCCCATCCCTGCCCACCTGACTGTTAAGAGAGAGAGATGCAGGCAGAGCTGGAAAGTGTAAGAGAATAAAAGGTGAGAGCGAGAGTTGAAAAATTGATTACAGGAAAGTCATGTTAGAAATGGATTAATAAAATATGGAGTGAGAGTCGGGCAGTGCAGGGAGAGAGAGATATGACAATGGCAATGCACAGGACAACAAAATAGACCCATAC
The DNA here is from genome assembly GCA_028570985.1 of Heterobranchus longifilis. NCBI lineage: Eukaryota > Metazoa > Chordata > Actinopteri > Siluriformes > Clariidae > Heterobranchus > Heterobranchus longifilis. The sequence continues at coordinate 21,952 of JAOVVB010176691.1, read as the reverse complement.
AGTGATTAAGAGTGATGGAAGACGAAGGATTCGGATGGAGAAGAGTGATGTATGCGCTTAATAGCTATAGCAATGTTTCTCTTCATCGTCACCGCGGTCGACTCTTTGGAGCAGATCTGTGTCCCAAGGCCACATTTCACCCGCCACTGCAGCTCCCACAGCTCAGCATGGAGACCAAAAAATACAATATGTTGTTGTTTAATATGATGTATTATAGTAGTTGAGGGAGCAGTTTGTGTCTACAAGCGGTTTTAATGTATTTTTTGGAAAGAATTGGAACCTACAAGCTTTGGGAGGTACAGTAAATGTATGATGCTGAGAAAATACAATACAACAGAGCAGAATGGAATCCTTAATGCAGCCCAGTGGGATATGAGATGTTCCAATTTTGCATTTCAGAAATGTATTGACTTTTGTTATAAGTGCAGGCAAACTATCAAACATCTAGGTGTCATTGACACTATACTTTATCTAAATTGTACCACACAGTCTATTCGTATCAATGTTTGCATTTCTTATTGGGTCCGCAGGGACGCAGCGGGTCGGGTAACTCGCAAAAAAATGTGTCTCTTTGTTAAAAGCTGTGCCTTTCTACCTTACATAAAAAGTACAACAGAGGATGCGAAGATTTAGTTTTTTGACGTTTATATGGGTAAAAAAACATATATTAATATAAATTCACTAAAATGAACTAAATGCGGGCAAGCAGCTGGTGAAAACAAAATATGCTCAGCAGCTTCTGCTCTCATGATCCGACAACTGTATCACGCAGACGCTAAATATGCAGAGGACGTTCGACAAAACATTGCTCTGGAGCTGAAGATGCCACTCACTGGTAGCAACGGGGCGGTTATGTGGACATAATGATTACTGCAAAACCTTTGTGTCACTTTGCATTACACTAACAACATCACAGGTGACGAGTCAGGTTGCAGGAGTGCCGGGACTTATATTAATGGGTCGGGACCAGATTTGACTTGGAATTAATTGCGGGTAACGGGTCGGTTCCAGTTCTGAGCTTTGCCGATGGGGGTTTGCAAAACTGGACCCTGCAGGCCACAGGGGCACCTACTATACTGTTAGCCCTCTTTCATAATTCTTTGCAGGATTTCTCCGATTACCAATCCCCTTCCTTCCTGTCCCACCTTCCCCACTCTAATGCAGGTCTGTTAACGTGATAAAGGGCCATGTACAGTAAACATGACTTAAATATGAGGAAAAGAGGAGAACAAATGTGTTGCAAGATCCCCCTACTGGGTTTGCAGACATTCATTTGTTACAAAACATATCTTCTGAGATGGCTATATCTGCAAAGTGTTTGCCGTGGGCCAAATAAATGGCAGACACACAGCAAAATATCAGTTGCCCTTTTAAAGAAAATGAGAAAGCAAGCAAGGCAGCAGTTTGTCTCTGCAAGCTGTTTTTAATGGATTTTTTTTAAAACACTCGGAGCTTATGACTTTCGGGAGGTCGGGAAAACCTGCAGCACAACAGACAGTAGAGGCTTTGACTGCAGTAAATATATCACAGGGTTTAGACTTTATGCGCATTAATGGTGATAAGGAAAAATGAATTACATTGAATTCTGATAGAAAAAAAGTCGAATTACACTAGTGATAACCTTCAAAGAATATTTTTCTCCTGCGGACTTCTCTAAACACAAAGCGCTTTCGGTACTTTTTACATCAGAAACAGAAGTATAGCTATCTTGCTTTATACTCCTCGCTGTTTGAATTCATTGCTTTATTCTCATTGCTCATCTGCCCCTCTTTTCCCATTTCCGCAGGTATGAGAGGGTCACTGATGACAAGGATGAAGACGACACGGCCGAGGAGAGGACAGAGAGCAGCTGTGTGGCCCAGTATCAGAGCACCACCCTGCGTGTCCTCACACACTTTGTGGCGGATACCGGAGAAGTTAGAGGAGCTGCTGAGGAGGACGGGATGGGCCAGCAGAACTTCCTGCTGGGAACTGACTGGCAGGTGGAGGTGACACAACTAGTCAAGGATTCTCTGAGGGTGGAGGTCCCGAAGGTCGCGCAACTGCTAGAAGGCCAAGTCCTAATAGGAATGAGCGCTGGAATCACCAAACTACAGGTTGTGTGTGTGTGTGTGTGTGTGTGTGTGTGTGTTTTGTGTGTGTGTGACTGCATTGCCATTATGTTTCACTTCCATTTTTTGTTGTCTGACATCATGTTCATGTTAGCAGTTTTGTCTGGGGGGGGTTTACTGCCCCAACCAATCAGTAGTGATTGACACATCTGTCACGTCAACATAATTCAACACAGAAGCTGCAGTCGCTATCAGGAGCAGCAAAGTAAACACTGGGAGTCGGAATATATACTCACTTAAAAGTTAATTCTGTAAGTCAACTAAGAACAACCTAGGGGTGACCCCTGAAAGTCGATGAGTCGACTCATCAATAGGTGAGCCCTCAGAGCCGTCAATTTTTTTTTTTTTTGTGTGGTTGTCGGCTCTCGGTAAACGAGATAGGGTCTATGTTTCAAGACGGGTCAGGTGGGTTGTCGACACCACTGCAGGGAGAGGGGGCACATGGCCCCGGGAAGCAGCGAGGTCCGGGGCGAGGGTGCTGTCAAGGCCTGAGTAGTCTGGCTTGGTACGTAAGCAGTGTCGGCATAAAGCCATATACTTCCGCTGGGAGGAGAACCAGGCCGGAAGAAGTCCCTCCTTCCTTCCGTGTGGTTCTCACAGTCCCTTCGCTGCAGCCGGGGCGTAGCGCTGCCCAGGACGATTGAGATTGGTTTCAAGAAATATAAACAGGCCGGGGAGTTGTTTCCACTGTACCGGAGTGAAAGACATTCAATCCAGACCTCCTCCACCAGAGCGGACTCAGCGCTGTGGAAATAAGTCTGGCTATGCGAGACTAAGGCCAGAGTAGAGGAGCCACCTTCACCCAGGGGCCTTTCCAAGCAGACTTCGGTCGGGGCGCCCCGCCTCAGAGGACATGCAGGAAATGCAGTCCCACAAGGGTATCCTCCCACACCGAGCCGCCGTCCCTGACCCGCCGAGTTGAATCCCGTGGGCAGACTGTGCAGACAGCACCCGCTGAGAAGTGTAAAAATAGCTTCGGTTCATTACGACACTGTTAATGTGAAACTCATGCCAGTGGACTTTTCTCATTGCCAGATAATGTTATGAATAAAAAGAAAAAGGAAGGAATAGCTGAATCTTCTTATTGAACAGATCCTATTTGATTAAAAAAAGTCTGATTTGGGTATACAGCCCTAGAACAACCTGGCATTTTTGTGGCAATTTACCTGTCGTCAGTTTTCTGACTCTGACACAGGACGACAATGTCCCCATTCTTAACCCTGCCTGAACAAAGGAAACAGCCACCAGCAAGCACAAAACTAGACTTATTTGAATTGTTGAAGAAAGGTGATGTATGGGAGGCAATGTCGAGGTCTGGAACTAAGCTAAAATTCTCACAGGGAAAAAAAAAAAGTATCTCAATATACTGATTTTGATGGGGGTTGTACTTTTTTCTGTTCACAAAACGATATTAAATGAACAAAGAAGAGAGGAGAAGCTCCACTAATCAAAATGGATCATGTGTAATAAGTGCCAGCTCGTAGAGTGACAAAACTCTACAAGGTTTTTAGCCTCTTTGAGATCATTGTTGTGGTTGTACAGCTCATAAATTTCACTCTCATCAACCATGTTTCCTGAAGCATCGCGCATCTGTTAGTGTTTACAGCTAAAATGCTCAGCACCAAAGAGCAGACAGACAAATTTAACGAATAGCTGGTGAACAGTGGAGCAAATAAAGGTAGCCAGAAATAAAGAGTGCTGATATTGCTGTGTGTCTGCTGGTGGAGGCATAAAACAAGTAAGTAGTTTGTGTGTTTAGACAGTAAAACTAGAAAACAATGAAAGAGGTTGGAAGAAATACGCATATAGAGAATGTGGAGTAAGACACAACAGGTTTGGCAGTGGAAAGGGAAGGAGTTACAAAAAAAACTACATTGATCGAAGCATAGCACAAATACTATCATGAGCTGACAGAGAAACATGGCATCAAGGCACGTCTAATAAAAGCTTGCACCTTTGCAGCCCCTCCCTGCCTCCCTCTATCTCTCTCTCTCAAGAAAACAATAAACAGATTTTTTGTGTTGTTGTGATGCTGGTATCAGTATCGGCGAGTATGTGATCCGATATCACATAATTTAGCCCCGAAAGTACTTTATTTATGTTCCTTTTCAGTTATGACTGAACAAGTCATTATTTGTTTAGGGTCAATAAAGAAACAACAACAATGTATTAATACAAAATCTTAAGGATCAAATGGCAGATCTAAAAACAAAAACAAAACAAAAAATAGATGAAGTAGGCATAAATGATTATAGGCAGAGTATGCTCTCTCTCTCTCTCTCTCGCATACACACAACCCCCCCCCCCACACACACACACACACACACACACACACGCACACAAACAGTCAGAATCCTATTTATGTAATACTAAAAGAAGGTGCTTGCTCAGGACGACACGTGTGTCCGCTCGCACCACAGATCAACATCAATCTGGCATTTACAAGATAGCACAAAACACAACAACACGTTGTTGAGGCAGTGGACTGGAATCATAATCTCCTCCTCTTTATTTATCAATTGAAGAGCGGTGTGAGCGGTGTGAGCAGTGTGTACTGCAGGAGTGACTACATGTGTGTGAGATAGCCTAGTGTTACTGATACTGATGGAATAGAAGAAAAAGAGAAACTGAGCGCTCATTTTACTTTAAGTTATCATGTGGTAGATTTACATCTTACTGATCTGTGCAGATGTTGTACAGTGGTATGAAGGGTGAACGGCTCTATTTAACAAACTGCATTTCAACACTGAAACCTGAAAAAACTGAGTTTTTGACAGTCAGCTCAGGTTACATTTTGAGAGACACTTTTTGAATGGCTGTGGCTATAAAGCCTGTGATTTTTGGAGAAAGTAACTATCAGTCATTGGCGGTGCAGATTTTCCTTGTTGGCTTCAGATTTTGGCCATGGTGGCAGTAGCTGCTTGGTTTGAAATGGCAAATACATTAAATGAATGGAATACATTCATATATACAGTACATATAGGTGGGAAATATGGAAACGGCAAAAATCCTTCCTCTCACTATAAAATTCCTGCATTTTCTCATTCCATCACTTCCTTAATTTTAAATATAATCAATTAAGTGGACTCAAGAGAGTATTGACATTTGCTTAATTCAGATCAATTTTAGGCCCAACTACAAACACAAGTGCTTTCCAGTTGTTGACACTGAAATCAAAGTGTAATCATTGCAGTAAGAGGATGTGTGGAAAAATACAAGGAACTTTAACCCATTAAATATATTATAGTCTGTGATGAATGAATCATTTCATTTCATTTGTCTTCCATCTACAGAGCAGCTTGATCCAACTCTCACAGTGAATTATAATTGCTGGTACCTATAGAGTTTTTCTCCTCTGAAATGCAAATTATGTAATGAACATAAAGGTTAGTTGTACAACTGAATGCAGACATGATTAGGTATACAATGTTTCTTGTTTTTAATCAACAGTTTAGAGTGTCACTTATGGTTTCAGTCATTGGTATGCTGCTCAGGTAGTCTGTGGAAAGGTTAAATCGTTGTGAATGAAAACATGCTTTTGATTTATGACTAAGCGTTTGCACTTACTCCAGAGAAATCAAGTAAACACTTAGTGAAATAGACAAAGCAAAGCATGAATTGAGCTCAATGATGAGGGTTACATATTTGAGTGGCTTTCCTAATGTTCCTAAAAACATCCAAAACCCATTTCAATATGACCATTTCCTGTGACCTTAGTTTTCCTTCAATATTATTCACAGATATTGTGAAGGACGGCTACACGCCTCCCTTGATTGGCTCCTTCTAGGCATCTCAGTCAGGCTATTAAAAATTAGAGCTGTTTATTAGCAAGACTCTGGCGATACAATACGTATCATGGTACAGGGGGTTACGATTCAATATATTGCGATACTGTAAGCAAGGCGATATATTGCGATTTTAAAAAAAACAACTAATTTTAGGAAAACTGTTTTTTGTGGCCCAAATGTAAATTTATGTAAAAACAAATCAGAAAAGGCAATTTAACATAACTTAACACAGCCTTCCTCAACTGTGACATTTCAATAAAGACATTAACATAATGAAAATATCTTATTAATTTAAATTGAAAACTCAAGCTCCCTGTAAACACATATTCTCAGTCTTTTAGTTCACAGTATCTTTTTTGCCTAAGTTATATTTAACTTGCAATTGTTAAAAAACTAAAAATCTATACTATCTCAAGATCAAAATGTGCCATGTGCTTATGGCCAGGCAAAGCAGCCTATTTAATATGTACATTTTCCATAGAGGTAGAGGCACATTAATACTCAAGTCTCAACTCTCTGCTGTCACATCTCTCTAGTTCTCTCACCCAAGTGAGGGAGCGGTACGTTTATATGTAGGGTTTGTGAGCTAACATAATGTTAATGTAAATAATGCACAACCAATTTAGTGGTTACCCCGCAGTTGTGGGGTAAAAATGCAGTTGATTCTTAGACGAGACCGAGCACCACAACACTGACGACTGGAAGTGCTTGCAGGCCGGGTTGAGACTGTAAACACAGACAGGAGGGCTAACCGCTAAGCTAAAGCTAACTCTTCATCAGCTATCCAATAACCAGAATTTTCCTCACCAATGCACGGTCTCAAAATGGATGAAGGTGGGTTGCGGATCACTACTCATGAATTAATTATGGACTGCAACATTAACATGGCAAGAGAGAATCGATACAGTATCGCAAAACATAATAACGCAATACTCAAGTGTATCGATATTTTCTTACACCCCTATTAAAAATACAGCAATATCCATATCAAGTACACATTGGCCTTTCAGCAACATGTGGCTGGGGATGTTTCAGGATCTGACTACAATCATCAGCAAATCACTAATGATGTGTAAAAAAAAAAACAACAACAACAACATTTGTCTTGCATTTTCCCAATATGTGGTCATACACAATATATTTTTATTCAAACATTGTATTTGCAGAACACAGACTCTATACATTGATTTTGTATTATTTGCATTTGTAAGCCCATCACAGAAAGATCTCAAAGGTCTTATAATACCAAGCTGTTGTGTAACATTTTCCAAAGCAAAGTAGTTGTACAGTATCTTCCTACCTCCCTAGCAGAGAGTGGTTTCCAGTCATGTATGTCCATTCTGGATAACAAACTACTGTGATTAATTTTTGATCTTTTTAATGGTTTCCTTGTTGTTGCGTGGTAATGCAGTTGGACTACTGATATCAACAATATAGTGCTGGCCTATTGTGTTTTCCTGTGCTTGTTGAAAGATACAATAAGCAAATGGACATTATGAAAATGATTATGTGAACTTTAAAGCTCCTTTGTTAAAAAAATGGAAGGATGCCTCGATCATCCAAGAAATATAGTGCCAATACACTACATGCCCCAATTTCGAAAGGCTTTGAATGCATAACGCATTAGGAGTTATATTTTGATCAAACTGTTCAGAATTGCAATGAAGGACTTGGATTTGACACTTAAATGAAAGCCAATGATTTCAAAAGGCCACTGAGGTATTACAATATTCCATAGTGGCCATAGGATTGGTAATGTGGTCATTAATATACTGAGTTGCTCAATGGTGTTGCAGGATAATTGAATGAATCAATTTAAGCATGGTCTTTCTGACATGTTATGGATAGACTACTTGCATGCAAAACATATTTTGCTATTAACCTTTGCAGAAGTGTCAGTATGATGAGTCAGAGAGACATGGTCTGGGCACCACCGGGTTGTATTGTTGGTTGCACCAGGTGGGATCCAGGTACAAACAGGATTTTGTGGGGTCAGGTAATGAAAGATTTGGACAGCTTTGAATAGAAATAGGGAAGCCTGGAAGGGGTCTTTAATTGCTCTCTGGGGGTGGAATGAAGCAACCTGTAAACTCTGAGACTGCTGTGAGGAAGGGACTTGTCTGCGTGTGTCTGGTAGGAACAAAGGCGGGACTGGAGTTAAGGAGAGACACGACATCTCTGAAAATTGGGCAAAGGACTGATAACGGGGAGGGGAAGGGATCTATTTCCACAGAATCAAGGAAAGGAGCCTTGACATCTCTGAAAGGAGAGCAGCCGAAAGTCTGGACAGTCAGTAGTCAGGGTAAGGTTGAGAGGTTCGGTGATCTATTTAAGGGATGCAAAAAATGCTCCTGACATCGTGTGGAGAGTTCTATAGGGGATTGTAGATTGCACATCCTGGTATCTTCAGATTATCATGATACATGATTTAATGAACTTTACAATCTTTTGAACTTGATTTGATTTTAATATAGGCTAAAGCAGACAGATGATACTCACCATTAATGATATTAATCTAAACTGCAGAAGGTGGAGGCAAAGCAAGTATGATGATGCTGGTTTTAGAATACCCTTTAGCTACCAGGGTAGCTACTACCTAGTGCAGCCAGACTATTACATAATTCAACTTTAACCAGTGGTTTTGCCCAAGATTTCTAACAAGCCATAGCCCATAATTTTCAGATGAACATTGTGTCATTGCTTGTTTTGCTTTCCTTTTATCTGCACATTAAAAAAAACAGACACCTCAAGACAATCACAGGGCATGCTTATTTGTTCAAGTGAAAATCACCACCAGTCTCCCTTCTTGACCTTTGCATTCATCTCAGAGATGAGGTTAAACCATATTTCCCTTTTTGAGACAACACTGATTTTCGCTGTGTTTAACATTCAAGGATATCAATTTCACCGTGTGGGAGGCAAAAGGGAAAATGAAAAGAGGTAAACCAAAGGGAGGAAAAAACAGGGAAAAGGGTTTGTACAAATGAGGCAGTGATCGGTGCTGACAGTTCATTATGGCTGGTAAATGTGGCCATGCGGGGGTAGCTACAGGAGAGACTGGAGCCCTAATTGGAGCAGATGGAAGGGATTCTCATCTCATAACAATATCACCACTATTTACATGCTTATGCCTGTGGCAATTCATGGAGGTGGAGAATGTGTTAGTGGGGTTGAGATTATATGTTTGCATGTGAGTTTAGCATTTTTATGCTAGTATATGTTTGTTTAGATCACTATGTTTCTTTATCTATGCAGAGTTTGGATGCATGTGGTCTCCATTACTAAATATTGAGTTTAGAATACAGAATTGTAATTTTTTTGTTCCATTGACATATTTTTATTGATCCAGTTCACAAATAAATATAGGGAGGTATAGAAAAAGTATAGGAACTATAGGAAAAATAGCAGCTTCTGTCATTCCAGCAAATGCCAAAAAACAGCACATTTACATTCAAGTTACAAAGCCCACTGCAGCCATAGGACTTATGAGCCTTGGTCAATGGGAGCAAAGTCAGGTAATTGTATTGTAGAGCAACAAAGTCTGCAGAGGAGGTCAGACTTTGTCTGACTTTGCCACAGGAGACTTATGTTTGTTTGCCGTTTCCTACCAATAGTAAACTTTTATTCCCTAACCAAAACCATGAAGATGAAGGTCCCCCAACCTTAACTTATTTTAACCCAAACCATGACCTTCCGCTAACCAAGTCATTCTTCTAGTGCCTAAAAATAACCAGACTGTAACCATAGCATTGTCAGACCATAAAACCGATTTATTTTTCCAACTGGGATCAGACATCTATCATCGATAGTGACATCATTGTCAACAACAGTGGCTGCTAGCAAATTGGCTCTTCCTCTTTCATTCAGTGTCATCTTGGATCTTAATGGACCACCGTGACTAGCAAGTGTTTCTGTGTGCTGCAGGTGCTGTCCCCTCTGACATCATCAGTCCTGGCTGAGAGGAGCATCAGGGTGCTGGATGATAAAGTGAGTGTGACAGAGCTGGGGGTGCAGTTGGTATCTGGACTCTCTTTGTCCCTGCAGCTCAGCCCGGGGAGCACCAGGGCCATCGTCGCCACTGCAACCACACAGGAAGTCATTGAGTCGCTCAAACAGGTACGAATCCAAGACATCCAAATATCTTGCTGCTTTTCACGTTATTAATCATTCTTTAACCTGCTACAAGAGGACGGGAATGTTAATATTTACTGTTTTAGCAGTGTACTGTGCATTGTATTTGGCTTACAAGTTCAGGGCTGAAACAGGGTTATTATGGAGTCTATGATATGCGTTGCAATTTTTATTTTATAATGAATTCACTCTTGATATAGTGAAGCAATCTCTTTGATTTGCATATCCAACCACTGAACAGCTCTGTTATTCCCATAATTAGAATTTCAAATGGAAAACAGCTACTGTCTCTTCCCTTGGAGAGGAAAGAATATTTGGCTTTCAGGAGAATAGTTTCATATTCTCTATTGTTTCTATGAGCCTTTCTACTATAATTAAGGCTCACTTTTGCTTCCACGATGTTCCTCTGTTCTATTCTCCAGTAATTCTTACCCTTTAGTTTGAAATGTGCAGATTACTGTTTTTGGAGTTATTTTCAGGGTTATTTTTGCTCTTGTCCTGATACCACTTTCTGTTTCTATGTGTATTTTTTAGGAGTCCCTCATCAGTGCTTGGCTCCAGTTCAGTGATGGATCCATGACTGCTCTAGACAATTACAATCCTGCCCATTTTACCCTGACAGCCACCTCTTTGGATGAACAGGTGGTGGTGGTGCAGCGCACTGCAGCATGGAAGTGGCCCATCATTGTTGCCAAAGGGGAAGGTCAGGGTTTGCTTGTGCGCGTTGAAATGAGCCAGTCGGAGGTGTGCCAGAAGGGAAAACGACGTACTGTCTTAGCCACTGGAATGGCAAACATACAGACAAGGTTTGGTCAGCCAGAAGAGCAATACAGACAACCAGGAGACCGGCGAACACGCCCTGATCCTCCATATTATGGTGGATCTATCGCTGACATGGAAACTGGGTTAATCAACCGTGGAGCCACTACCATCAGGGGCCATGTCCCAGTGAGGCCCAATGGGGGCCGTCTTTCAGCGGACAGCGGGGCCAGGGTCCCAAACGATTTCTCTGAATATCCAGACAAGGCAGAGCTGCCTCGTAGCCGCAGCACTGACGACGATTTGTTACCATCCCGACGAGGCTTGACAGACCTGGAGATTGGTATGTATGCCCTGCTGGGAGTCTTCTGCCTGGCCATCCTGGTTTTTCTCATTAACTGCATCTCTTATGCATATAAGTACCGTAGCAAGCAGCTGTCCCTGGAGGCCCCGGAGACAATGCCCCATGCCCACGACTGGGTTTGGCTGGGCCAAGACGAGGGGCTATGTCTGCAGCAACAGCAACAGGATGAGCTGGGAGGTACCCTCGAGGAGGGTAGTCAACTATTGAATGGAGGCATCCAGCGTGGTAATTCTGGTGCGGGAGGCTGTAGTTCGAGTGGGAGGGATCACAGGAATGAGTCGCTCAACTCACCCACCACCAAGAGAAAGAGAGTGAAGTTCACCACCTTTTCCAATGTCAAGTCCAGTAATGGATGTCCTGTGCTCAGCCCATTAGCACTAGTGCAGACCAGTGAGATAAAATGGGTATGTCCGGACATCGAGCTCGGGGACTCAAAGGATCTTAGAAACTACATGGAAAAGCTTAATGAGAATGCAATTAAGAACATTGCATAGGGGGTGCTGGGGGTTTTCAATGAACTAAAGAGAAACTCACCTGAATGCCTTCAGAATAAGGAGGGAATGAGGGATGGAAAGGAAAAAGGGGTGCAGAAAACAGACTGGGGCTGCTGTTGAACTGCTTCTCACCATAACAACAGGATAGCGTGTTCAGCCTCTGTTGTTTCCACGACAGTACTCAGAAAGGGTAAAGCAACGGACCACAATGAGACATGATTTGCCACGACACCACAGCATAGTTATAAAGGGGAAAAATGTGAACTTGATATTGTTGCTTAACTTAAATGTATGTTGTTTTTCTTTAATTGAGGTTCAGTTTCCTTTTCTATGCGCCATGTACTTTGTTTTATGTTTTCTTTATTAATTCATCATGTTTTAATGTTGTATTTGTTGTACTTTTTTAAGAGTTGCTGTATGCTCTGTACCACGTCAGCAATTATAGATTCTAGGAGAGAAGAATTAAAAGCAATTTTGTATTGTATATAAATGCAGAATTTGATTTGGAGGTATTATATGTATAGTAACATTTTGTAAAGTGCAGTTTGGTTTCGGTTTGGTTTTGTTTGTAGTTTAGTTTTGTTTTGTCTCCAGAAACCAGATCCATGCATGACGTTATTAAAGAGGAGGCATGTGTGTCTGATCTGGTACCTGAAATGAAAGTGTGTAGATAACTAATGCCAATACCTCTGGAGACATGTCAGTTTAATATAATTGCATTCATTCATCCTGGAGTTGAGTTCGGGATTGGTTTCAGTATGTTGATATTGGTTTAAGTATTTCTTTGTTAGCCCGTACATTTTCCCTTCTTATGTTAATGTTATTATTTATGCGACCCCCTTTGATTCAGTTGCACTTTTTACACTACTTTAAATCCTGATATTACAAAGTGAAAAAGGAATTAGTCACATTCAACAGAAAAACACTGATCACCATCAAGAGAATCAACAGACAATCACATAAAAAATGTGTGGATCAATCCTTTTTCATTTATAATATTCCATAAAAATCAGTCGAGTTTACAGTTTGTATGGCCAAGGTGGAGATTGGTAAGCATTGTTAATTTCTTAAACTACTGTGTATGACATTTTGGATCCCAGATAAAGCGTCATGACAGTGAATGAACAAACTGTGAAGTGTAAGCCCAAAGTCTGACCTCTTCACTCCTTTTGTCATATGTCAGTATTAGTCAAGTCCATCCTTTTCTATCTCTGTTTTAAAATTGGCTGCTGGACTAATTAAAACTGAAGGTGACTCTTCTCCATCATGCTGCTGTGTGATTCATTGGTCTGGCTGGTGTATTCTTCACTCTGTCTAGTTTTGCTCGTCTGACTGGTTTACGTGAGAACACAGACGGTGGCTTCATCAAATATCAAGATGAAGTGTCTGTTGTTGTTGTTGACAGTCGGTGCAGCTGCCAGTTGAAATAGGAAAGATTAGTTATCTTGCACCCATCATCCCACCACTCTAAACCACCAAAACATTCAGCTATTAATTTATATTCTCTACCTAATGTGAGTGGTAGGTATATCTGTGCAGTACAATATGGTCACGTAAAAGGTATCTTTTCCATTTGTTCTAAAATAATTATGGATGCTGGTAATACCTTACAGAGTTGTTGTACCTAATAATTAGAATTAGATAAAAGGCACAAAAAAAGTCACACAAAACAATCAGTGGAGATAAAGAGGCAGTAGGACTGTCAAAAAATATTCTAAACTGGAATTTATATTTGAATTGTAAAAAAGATACTCGATTATGAAAATTCATATTTGATTATTCGACTACATATACATGTAGTTATGTCTCTCGTTGTATTGGTTTGCCCTCTTATGTATGTAATGCTCAAAAATAGATATTGGAATAGGTTCAAACCTATGTGTTTTTTTAGAAGGAAAAATTGAATGTCATTTTTGGCCAATTTTGCAGCCCTTAGATGGAGTGAATAGGAGAAAGACTACCGAAGTATAAGAAGTCAAATTGATAAACATTAAAAAGTAATGGTGTATCCAGAAGAAGCAGGAATAAAGTTAAGCATAATAATCTGCATTAAGCACCATATAATAATACCTGTGAGTATCATTTGTGTATCATAATCAGCTGTTTAAAAGGTTCTAGGCCAAGAGCACCAGAGCCCTAAAAACATTCAAACCCTCTCAGACAATTAGTCTTTTTCCACAGGATCACAGACACACTCCCCTTTCTAAAAGGGCAACCTAATTAGAGATTACTTAGTTCAGTCTTATTACATGTTAATGTGGCATTTCCTATGCAATTTGTCTTGCCCACTTACTGTACTCAGATATAATTTTCACCCTAATTAAAGCAAAGCCAAAGACCTGTGCATTGGAGATGTGCCCAGGTTACCAGCAAAGTCTAAGCATTGTAAACATTTAATGTAAAATATGGACCACAGTGATGGTGATGCTTTTTATAAACCGTTAAGTAGTATGGGAACATATGTTTTAAGAGACAGTGTTGCTTGGTGATCAAACATATTTTCATGTTTTATCTATGCGTTCTATCTAACGTGCCCACTACTTCCTTCTTTGCTACAATGCAGATGCTCTTTTCTCTAACTCTTTGCTTTGTTTTCATCTAGCTGTTTTTTAACTACAGGGCTTATAAGGTGGTTCCCTGCCACAACTAAATAATTGGTAGGATTGAATGTTAATTTATGACTGAAATTCTTGGTCGCAATCAACGACGTCCAACTGTCATCTGTACAAACAGCAATTTACTGGACTACTGACAGCAGTATCTCGGACAGCACCATATCTCTGTGCTCATCTGCATCAATGAAGACTGCCATAAATTACTACAGAAGACTGCTGTGCTCAAAACAAGAATATTTTCACTGGAGAAGATTTGTGAACTCAACGACACTCTCCCAATGTCTCCCGCTGGTGAGTTCGGTCAGCAGAGCTCGACGTGACACCATTTATGGACAGCCAACTTTAAATGACACCATAACTTTCCCCAGACTCACTGAAACTGAAACAATGAAGTCATGGGGGCGACTGGGATTTCTACCTGCTGGGATAATATAAAACTCAAGACAAGTGCAAGACTGTACTCCCAAGGAGAGAAACATTGCGGTCTCAGCTCAGCCAACTTTAACCCTGGACATCTGGCGGACGGCCAGAGTTGAACATAAACACAGACCACAGTCACCTAGAAAAGCTAGCCTGTACATTATCTGATTTATTTACATATTTAAATCAATGACAAATACTACACGTTGCGGAGAGATGTAGAGATGACAGCAGAGTTTTAATACAGAGTTGCAGATCAAATCTCTGCTTGTGCGTTCACTCAACCTTTCCCACACTGGGTGTTAAATGCACAATAATTTAGGGAAGCCTTCTCTAGCCTACATTAACCTGCCGCCCCTGCTAATGAGGAATTTCAACCTGTAGGCCTAAGTTTGGCTGTGAGAGACACCGCTACCAGAGATATATGGGTTAAGACAATTAAAACATAGCCTACAGCTTCCTAGGTGTCTGTGACATAAAGAAAAAAAAAAACAATTTTCTGGTATCTCAACACCCCAAAATTAATCAAATCATTCTACATGTGAAAGCCTATTCTGTTTTCAGAGAGCAATCAGAAATTTTAAAGCAGGATTTCATTGAAGTGTTTAACAGCTGTTTATTAGTGGATCACTGCCAACGGTCAACAGGGGATATCAGGCTTGGCAGACTTGTATCACTGAACACATGGCTCAGCAAAAACCTGTGGTCTGAAAGGGATCAACTACATTGATAACTTTAATCTGTTCTGGAGATGCAGGCATCTTTTCAGGACAGATGGCCTCCACCCAAACAGATCTGGAGTTAAGGTACCGACGGACCATTTTTGGTTCAGCCTGCGACACCCACTGACTAGGCCTAAGATGATGTCAACATGCTGAAAACCAATTCCTCCTCCCTTCACTCCTCCATCTCTGAGCTCTGCCACATCGTTTGCCTCCACCGCAACCAAGCACATTCTGTGTCACCAGCCTTGGTGATAATGAAGACAGCAGAAAGAGAAAACAGTTCTCTCCTGCCTGTAGTGGTTAAGACTGATAAGGCCAGCGAGGTCATCAAACGTTTGCCTCGTCTCCCCTCTTAGGGATTTCTCTAACATGCTGACATCAGAGATAAAGGAACTGGATGTGATACTACTGGATGCCACTAAGTTAAAGTGCAGCATCTCTAAAAACCACCAGTCAGATCAACACCAAGCATATCTGCCTGGCACCAGTGCAGACAAGAGAAGATGCCTAGGCCATACAGGGTCCCTGCCCCACCTCTACTCCCCCCAATATCCCTTCTTTCTTCTATCGACCTACTCCATTCTAAGGTAGCCCCCATCACTGAGCAAGCTCAACAACCGCCTGTGCTATCCATAACCCTGTTTTGATAAGTATACTTAAATAGGAGAGTGAACAAGTTGCACCCAAATCGCACTGCAAATTCAAAGTTGATATCCATTCCTCATCAGGTACAATCTGTGAAAAATAACCTGAAACTGGCCCTGGATAATGTTGGGTCTCCAATGAACATATTTTTTTAATTAACAATCTTATTACTACTTTATACTTAATTGCATATTTTTAACAGAAACGTGGTTAGATAAAAGTGGCAGTGTAAGTGTCCTTATTAAACCAGGCCCTCCTAATTTAACTTTATAGATATGGTCAGAGGTGAAAAAAGAGCAGTAGGAACTTCAGACGTATTTAATGATGCCGTCGTGTGCATTTTGGAACGACTTGTGGGCCCACCCACAATCAAGAGCACACACTTGATCTGATCATCACTGAGGGTGTTCATATGTCAAATCGTGTTGCAACTGACCTTGATCAATTCTGTGTTTTATTTGATGTGCCTATTACTCCTAAAGTCCATACAAGATCAACAACTTCAGCGGTACATCAGTGGGAATGCTGGTGCACCATTCGTGGAAGCTATCTCTGCATTGCCTCGCCTTGCTCTCTGTGAATGATCTTCTACCAATTTCAACTGTAAAATTGAGAATGTCACTGATGTCATTGCATCTGCTGCAGAGAAATGCAGAATCTGTAGTGATCCAGAAAAGGGAATGCAGAAAATCTGAGTGCAGATGGTGAAAAACTAAACTTCAAAGTCAACATGATATATTTAAAGAGAAAGTCAACAATGACCATTTAGAACTCAGAAGGATTGGGCAATTCTTCCTTGCTTTCAACTGAACTCCTTAACACTGAGAAAGGCAATGGATTCGCTGGCTTCTTCTGTAATAGATCAGCTATTAAAATTTCAATGCCATGCCAAAAAAATAAATTCCCATCTTCAATGAGGAATATGGAAAAATTGGCAAGGTTTGATGCTTTTTACTATAGAACTCTGGAAGAAATGGTGCAGCATCTTAGGTCTACCTGCTGTCTTGATGCTTTACCAACAAGCATTTAAAAAAAAATGTTTTCAGCTTTTTGGCAACAGATTAATCATCTTGTTCTCGTACCCTGTATTTATGTCTCTGTTCTTAATGTTTTAATTTCCTTGAAAAAGTTTTCTATTCATTTGCATTTCAATATTTGTCTGTTTTGTTTTTCCTTCTTTCTTTTTTTATGTTTTAATGCATTATGTAAAGCACTTGGAATTTTCTTTGTGTTTAAAATGTCCTATACAAATACATTTGCATTGCCTATAAATTAACAATACATATAATATTTACAGATTTTGAGGCCTGGTGGTGTTCAATATTAATTTCAAATGGAATTTCTGCAGCATCTGAAAGAGTTGAGGGTATGATTGACTCAGATCAATTCTGTCAGCTTTTATCATCTAGGCCTACCATTACTGAGCCGCTGGCCCTGCTGTCATTTTCCTAACTACGTCTTGTTGTTACCCCACAGGTTGTTCTCTCCCTTCTCTCCAAATAAAGTCGCACAGGGTTTCCTCTTCCAGCAGGGTCAACACTCCTTCTCCTCCTTCCTCTTTACTCCTCCAGGCAATCACTAACTGTCCCTTTTCTGGCTTCATCATCTGTCGCCATTCAAGGTACCCATCATCGAAAGAAATTAAACTTTAATGCATTTCTAAAACTACAGCTGGGTGTTGCTACTTTTATTCCTTTCCAAAAATCCTAATCTCTTACAAACACCTCAGTGGACATTCTTATCGCGCCGGACCTCGAGCAGCCCACACTGCTCCACTGAGATTTTTCTCGCTGCCACTGAGGCACTCCAAACTGCTACAGCTGCCTTTCACTCCTCAGTGCTAACCCTCTTAGACTTGTGCCTGTGTCTTCGACATTGAACTGCCAGATGCTCATCTTGCAGACACGAGGATCTGGATCTGCACTCGCACTCACTAACTAACTGACAGCTGCTGTCAGGTATAATGGAATGGACCACTGTAACCATTAAAACCCATCGACATTCCCTATGCCAATACATCACTAGTTATCCTATTTCACAAATTTCCCTATGCCGTTGCTATGCCAACAATCCTCAATAGGAGCTTCACTCCTTTCCATTTTTTCTCCTTTGACATGCAGGTTGAGGTGAGCATCACCAATTACACTGCGGATGTCACCTATCAACCCACCACCTGACAGTTGCCCTTCATTTAGGGATTACACTGCACTCATTACCCTATCCAGACCTGCAAACTCTAGAGTAGTGAAAAAGGTGGCAAGACACAAAACTAAAATCCAGTAAGGGGGTCATTGTCCCCCGCAAGAAAATGTGTGATTTCTGGAGAATTTTGAGATTAAAATACAACAAGAAAATGTATTGTTTTGATAAACAAATGCATTTTATTGCCTAAATTATATTATAGGATTATAATTATTGATGCATTAATGTGTTCATCACTTGTTGATGTTGCAGCTGTTAAATCTGGAGCTCATTTTACTTTACATACAACTTGTGAATTTCCCCCTGGGGACTAATAAATCCTTATTGATATAATAATCTCATAATTTATTTATTGATTATATTTTGTATTAATGTGAATCTGCAAAGTAACTAGTAACTAAAGCTGTCCGATAAATGTAGTGGAGTAAAAAGTACAATATTTCCCTCTGAGATGTAGTGGAGTAGAAGATTAAAGTAGCAGAAAATAGAAGTATGCCTACCTAAAATTTGCACTACACAGTACTTGAGTAAATGTACGTAGTTACTTTCTACCACTGGTAACTTAGTTGAGAAACACTATGATACATTTTGTGGCAGACCAAAAATGCAGTCTGAAAGAATGTGTATCCCCTATAACTTTTGATAGCAAAATAGAAAGGTCTCCATATTTACCAAGTTTATTAGGCATGATCTGAAATATGTACAAAGTAAAACACTTGATAGTAGGATAAAGACATTTCAGGCAGACCGAAAATGCAGTCTGACAGAATGTTTTATTCTCTTTGGCGGCACCTATGGCCATGGTCGGATCGGGAACAAAATTTGTCCCTGGCAATTTTCATTTCCCCCCCCCCCACATTACTGGTAGTAGCCTTGTGGCCCACGAGGTGAGCCGGTCCATCTGACATTAGCCAGAATTGCTAGATTGCCCATGTGAGCTGACAATTGCAGATGAGTTTTTGGATTTCACTTCCCAGAGATTCAAATAGTGTCGCTGTGTGTTGCTTGTGATTTTTCCCAGGAATGTCGCCACAGACACCCAGTTTGTGATACTGCAAATGCTTTTGTTAGTGGGCCACTGGTTCAATCACCATTGTTTCACTTTTTACCAAAAGATATCTTGTTTTGTCTCACCAACAGTCCAAAACCCAAAAGTTCAATTTACAATGATGCCACAGAAAAAGCAGCAAATCCTCACATTTGAGAAGCTAGAACGATGCACTTTTTAAATAAAATTACTTAAACGATGAGTAATCGTTTCAGTGCTAGGTTTCAATATAGTTGACTGAATAACTATATTGACTGAAGTAGTCAAACAATGAGTGATTAAGGCAAAAGGTGTATTGTGGTCTGTGTCTCCAGCAGCTTTTATTCTTATCTTATCTTTATCTCACAGCTTTCTGTTGAATAAAAACAAAGACAGTCAAACATGACCCTCCTTTTCTAAATTCACAGACACATTTATTTTCTGCTGTGTGTATCCATGTGCATGACGCATCATAATGAAGCATTGTTGCACTGTTCCATTAATTTAAGCCAAATGTATTATGCCAACAATCTGTGTTCAGTCTAAAAGGTAAAAGACCTCTGAGTTACTATTGCTCACGTGTGTGTACACTGGCCAGTGCGTATTCCTGTTGGCATGCTGCATGCTTGTTTGTCATCGGGTGGGTATAGATAAACTGAGAAGAATTATCGTGTGTGTGTGTGTGTGTGTGTGTGTCAATGTGATTTATGGGTTAGACTGGTGCAATTAAAACAGGTTTGAATGCGGTATTGTTTTCTCTATACTGCTGACATTGAAACACTGCTCTTGGTGAGGATGAAGAAGACAGCAACTGAAATAAAAAATTTTTAAGATGCTTTTGACCAGCTGTGACTACAAATGTAAACAATTCAGCGAGATGGATCAGGCCTTGGAGAATGTCACGATGAGAGACCAGATAGTTCATTAAGGGAAACGAATCATGCATTTTCAGCTACGTGCAGTTGATCATTGGAAATCCCTGTGGTGATGGCCTTATTGAGCACCAAGTAGAGATGGGGCTGCAGCTGTTAATACACCCCCTTCCACTAAACATAAAGCACCACTTCTACCCTCCTCTGGAATTTATTTTTCGCTTGTTTCATCTCTGATGGTATTTTTGTTTTTAGGTCTGTGTTTTCAAGCGTCCTTGGGGGAATGTGTATTCTGGGTCCCTGAAGTGATAATGATGGCTTGCTTGCTGGTTTCTTTGTTCTGCTGCACAATGCCACACTGACAGACCAGGCTCAGAGAATGGCTGATGGAAATAGTCTTGTAGAGAGGCAAAGTTCAGGAATCAAGAAAACTGAAAAACAACTGTGGCTTGCTTAACAGCATACTTGAGTGGACACCATTGTTGCTCAAGTGTTTAGTTACTTTGAACACGTTGAATATGTGTATGCCTAAACAGCTGCTGTATTAAAGGAAGGAACAGTTTATTGAAAGAAACGTCAAATCAAAATATTTACTCGTTTGAACATGGATGCCAAAAAAAAATTAAAAACCTTTTTCAATATGTTCTTAAAGATGAGAGCAATGAGCCGACCAAATTTCATGAATATCAACCGAACTTTATCCCAACCCTGGGTGCTATGGAGCCCAATCACTGCAGAAATTTGCAATTTTAGCTGAGTTTCGAGCATCAAAAGCTTCTCACAAATGCAATTGCTCAGTAGAATAATAATAATAATCTCTACAAAAACAAAAGGTTCCTCCCACTTTCGTGCTCAGGCTCTAATAAAAGATAAATGTGCACAACACATTGTTGTAAAATTATATAAAAGAGAGTGGAATATGTTGCACATGTTGCCTACCAAATAAACATTTGTCAATTCATGATACTCATCTCTTAATTGTAATTCTTCATATGTTGTTTAAGAATAGTTAAACCTCTAGCTCACCCAGTGTAGAGCGAGTCCTGCAGCGGCCTTAGTTCGAGTCTGGCCTGTGGCCCTTTGCAGCGCATCGTCCCCTCTCTTTCCCCCTTTCCTGTCAATCTTAGGCTGTACTATCGCATAAAGGCAGAAAAGAAATCTTAGAATAGTTAAATAAATAATGCTGCACAATAACTAGAAATCTTAAAATCTTGCAGAACCCACGATCGGTATCTGCGATCTGCATCGAGGATACTGTGTCCAGCAATCGGCCCCAAAAAGTGTGGATTTGTGTGCCAAGTGACGCTGTCAAGATCTAAACTTTCTTGGCCTGCCTTCAAAGCCCAGATGGCCCGTCTTTGCCCAGGTGACACAATCACCTGTTAATTCAGCGTGGTGAAAAGAGGCATCATGCCACTAGAAGCCACAGAGACAGAGTCAATAGACTGTCGAGAAGCTGGAGGACTTGCACTTGATGAGCAAGGAGAGCTTTGTGCTAATCTTGATATTTCATCACTGATACTCTTGGCATGATGCTGGAGCCCTAGCATTTGGCTCAGTTAATCCTACAGTCATCATTTTCTGAAAATGACTTGAGAGATAACTTGACAAATTTCACAATTGTATGCTGTAGTCAAGCACGACAAATTATATTTTGCAGTAACGCAGCAGCATTTGGAAATGACATGTACAACTTTTCCTATAAATACAAATAACTGACCATACATTGGTCCCCCCCCCACCCCTGCCCCACTCACATTTTTTCAAGATTTGTGTGTTTCTGAGGTCCATCTGTCCAT
>JAOVVB010176680.1:0-11328 GCA_028570985.1 Heterobranchus longifilis | reverse complement strand
GATAAAAACAGCTCATTCTAAGGTAATAAAAACACAATCATTCTTATTTTGATGGGATTATATACTAATTAAAAAAATACTAATGAATAATAAATACTACACACTGGACCTTTAAAACTCCCTTTCTCACTTTTACATTACTGATGCACTAAACTACTTCTGCTTCTGTTTGTGGAAAATCTTCAGGAGTAAGTTGACTCACTTTGTGGCTGCGGCTTCCAGCCTCTTGTCCTTTTACAGCTTCCCCTCAATGTGTTTACCTTGCTGTCATCTCCGTGTCCCTCGGGACTTCTTAAGCACTGCCCTGGGTGTCCCTCCGGGGAGACAAAACGTGCAGGAGAGAGGGAGGGACAACAGTAGCTTAATGTGATCTGAGGACAAAAACAACAACAACAATGCCTGGAAAGTTCACCTACTGGGCCACATTCTGCTGCGGTGTGTTTTCCAGTCATTCAGGAGACCTACAGGTGTTTCATCTGTTCCAGGAAATACGCCTCAGGCACGCTGTGGCATTCATTCAGAAATATGATACTGTAAATGCACAGGAAAGCACATAACTCATGCGATACCGAGTATATACGTGTATATGCATGTGTGTTTTATGTACGGTGTGTGTGGTTTGTGTAGTGTCCTTACTGTAAGTCTGTTTATGGAAAATTAGACTTTTCTGTAATATTTCGACTTTAATTATTCTTCGGTTTTGTCAGAGGAGAAGCAGAATGTGCTTGGTTGTGTTTTGGTGTGTTAGTGGAGGTCATGAGTCTCATCAGGCAGAAATCAGATTTTTAACAGAGCACAGTGTTTTAAAAATCTGGAGGGTGAGTGCAGTGCAGCGGCAGAGCACAAGTGGCACCTAGAGGACAGAAGCAGTACTGCACCCTGTCTGGACGAAAAGCTGTTTGAGGTTTTGCTTTCTTTCTCACTCTCTGACTTGGTGAGACACGACCTGATGAATAGGTCTTACCTCATAAAACATACTCTCTTTTGTTTTATTACTTTATATGTTTATGTTGACCTTTATTCTCATTCAGGACTGCTTGTAGCATATACTTGCTTTATGTTGTTGATTGTTTTACTCAGTTATAAAGTACTTTGAAACAATGCTTTGAAAAGTTATAAATGCATAAAGTTATAATTCTAGTAATAGCTTTGTAGAAAACCTTACAGACAAAGAAGTAAATGGATACCTTTACATTTTAGCACAAATAACGGGGAACAAATCAAAACAAGATAAATCCTTGTTGCCCAACATGCAGCAGCATATACAGTATTACAGACTATTTCTATGATATACCATAGTGGCATGTTTTTCTACTATGTTTTTGATTTATGGCCACAATTTCATTCAGTTTTATGAAGTACAAAATAGCAGTACAGTTTACAGAGAGCATACATAAAGGACAATAGGCCTATTTTTTCAATAATGTTTCTTTGATATTTCTTTTAAATTCAAATTTTAAGAAGAATGATACCACTCCCATAATTGTACGCCAAATGTGAAGCAGCTGCAGGTTAGCTTAGCTTAGCACAAACACTGGAAACAAAGGGAAACAGCTAGCCTGGCTCTGTCCAAAGATAACAAAATCCACCTACTAGCATGTCTAGAGTTCATTAGTCTCGCAGTGCCAGACCTGTCTCCACAGCGATGTGTTAGTGCTGGAGTATGGTCTGGCTGCATGCAGTTCTGGGGGAAAAACCTCTCCGGCTTGTTTGTATTTCTTTCTCGTCTCGGGCGGCGCTAAGCCTCGGATGTAGCGACGGTGCCCTCCATCTACATTGTACTGGACTTTATGAAAATGTATGAGTACTAAATGTTTTGTGCAAAAAAAATTTTCTCAATAAAAGTCTAAAAAAAACCAAAAACTGACAACATCTGGTGCATGAGATAGTGCCGGATGTCAGGCGCTGTATAACTGGGAAGCCAGACTAAGAGTTCATTAACACATTATATCTTGTTTGTTATTTCTTACATTTAGAGAGAACCAGGGGAGCTGTTTCCCCTTGTTTTCAGTCTTCATGCTAAGCTAAGCTAACCCTCTGCTGGTTGTAACCTCATAGTGGTAGGCTATCAATCTTCTCATTTCTTTTTCTCTGCAAGAAAGCAAATAAGCTTATTTCCCAAAATATCAAACTACTCCTTCAAGTCAAAGCACCAGCTGCAGCAGACACACACAAATCAAATTATCAACAAAAATAACCACAGGAAACCTAGAACTCTGTGACACAGCCCCAATCCAAACTGTATCATGTGAACTTAACCAAAATAGTATATGTGACAAAGCTGCTATTCAGAAATGATGATATATAAGGAACAAGAAGACATAACGTTGTTTGATTTGCCCTCATTGACCTCTTATGAAATGATGAGTTTACATTTGAAGACGGACGAGTGATCCCTTGTCAACGCTTCAACATGATAGATCATCATGAGATGAGTCATTAGATCCCATTGTTCCCCACAGTCATAACCGCCTCTTCAGATGAATTTAATGCTGCTAACTCATCACGCTCTCATAAAAAAATTGCTTATTCCATGAACACCAGGATGAAGTAAGGTGCCCTCGATGGCCTCCGTTGCGCACCAGCTTTCCATAATTTAAAGGCTTTCCTTCAAAGATCAGTCCAATATTACATCATGCATATTTCAAGCCTTGCTGTTATGATGTGAAGGCACAGGGCGGGCCTATGCTTTTTTATTAGCCGTTTATTTAGGTGTTTCAGTTCATTTCTCCTCCCTTTTTTTCTGTGCTGTAGTGGTCAGAAACATCTGCGTCCATCTGTGTGTTTGTCTTCCACTGACCTGACACAAGTCCTCTTCCTCCATAGATGTCGAGCCTCCACGCCTTTCTAAACACAAACCAGCTCTCAATGGCTGATTGTATCTCCTCCTGTGAAGTTACGCCTCTGACCTTCTCTCCTTCCACCCACAGAACTGCTGCTTCTGCTACGGCCCATTTGGTTATATACATAGACACACGTGTGCAACGGCCTCTATATTAAAAAACGAAATAACGAAAGTGTGCTGTGTAAATACAGATACACACAGTCACTCATACACACCAGCATCATCCAAGCACGCATGCAGAACCATACAGCAGCCTCTCGCCTCTTTTCTGCTGACGGTACATCTGCAGCCCAGATGTGCGCTGCGCTCTGAGGTGCTGCTGAGCGCAGGATGTTTTGCATTCCCTCTGTGGAACATGTGAGGCGTTCCTGTGGGCCGTCCGTCTGGCTGCATTAGTCTGTGTGTCATGGGGATCTGTTTGCCTCGGCCCCTTGTTGGCCGGCTCCAGGGGTTTGGGGTAGGAGTGTTAGCAGCATGCTAATTCGGGGCAGATGTTGGGTGCTGAATCAGGTGGTGAGAGGAAACTCCGGCCCCGGCAGGAGGGAGACACTGGCTGCCCTGTGTGGCGGTCCAGCCCTGCACAACAACATCTTCCCAGCTTAACCTCCTCTGCTTCTGCATTTGTCACATCTGGATATTTTCTGCTGTACTGCCAATTTGTTAAGCCATTTGGCGTGTTATCACAACTAAGGCAGGGCCGAGATCTTCTATCTTGATATAGGTCATTTCATGTCTGGATAACAATATATATATCACGATATAGCTTTGTCATTTAATAAATAAATAGTCAGAAATAACCACATGATAAAGCCTATTTTTGTACAATTACTTGACAAATGAAGAGTGTTTTCTCATTTAATTAAGAACTTTAGAGCAAAATTAAGTGAATTTTCAAGTGAAATTATATATAAAGAAAATTCCACCAATACACTTTCCAACTATTCCCTCAAAATATTTCTCATCAGTTTCTTCCTTTTTTTGAGAGATAAATTTGAGTTAGTACGTGCATGTTATTATACGTTTAGACGATCTAATTTTGTAGAACGATATCTCGATATGATTTCATCACGATTCCATAAAAAGACAATAAATGATCATATTGAATTATTGCCCAGCCCTAATCACAACACATTTTTTTTACTTTTTGGGTGTCAAACCCCTCCACGTAAATATCACACTCTCAGAAAAACTGCTCCGAAAGTGACTTGACATAGTATAAAGCCTAAACATAATTTTTGTATAAATTCACAACGTCAACCATGTGTTTAATATTGCGACCGTAGCGAAGCGTCATAGTTTGGCACGTATACTGTAAGTGACTGCAAGTGACGAGTTGGGAATGAGAACAGGATGTAAAAATCAAGCGAAGAGTGGCGGTGGCTATTTATATGGTTTCTCATGAGATCACGTTGGCCCAATTAATGAACTGGTGACCTCAGTGGTGACCAAACCTCCCCCAAAAAAATACATTTTGTACTTTTGTCTTTGAGCTACAGAACAAAAAAAAGTACCTCAGAGGTCCTCAAGTTTTTCTCTTTTGATGTTGTAATAACTTTCTTTCAAAGTATATTTGTGGCCATCGTTTCTAATTGCTAATAATAACATTATAGTCACCAAGTTAATTCCTGAGACCTGGAAACATGATAAAAACAAGTCAGATAGGACAAGAAAGACGAGGAGTCGGATGATGAGAGTTTTTAAACAAGTCAGCCAAACTCATATGTAAAAGAAAACAAAGGCAAAATGCAAAATTACAACCCAAACGAATGCACTGAAACATCCATCACACCTTTATGCCCAACTTCGTCCTTCTGCACTTATCGTAGTAGTTGTGCATTTTTCTCTCAGATTAGTGATTATTGTATTTTGGGTGCACTCACTTTTGGTTTTACCTCCAGATAAAGTTGTTTAGAAAATCTGTCATGCCGTTTTCCCGCCATCGATGTCCACAATTAAAATAAGATCCGAGTTGAAGAATTATCTCTTTAAATACTAACCACAATTTGAAAGCAAATGTTTTGCTCCTCTATGAGTTATAACTGCCCAGCTCATTTAAAATGTAGGTCATGACTAATTAAACGACTGCAACATTAAATCACTGTGAACAGTACGACCATAAGTGCTTAGCCCCCTCTGTTCTCACATTAGTTTTGGTCGGTGTGGAGAACGTGCGGTTAATGCGGCACGAAAGCTGCACAGGAACTCTTCAGAAGGCACAAATCCCAGACAGGAAGTCACATTAACATGGTATATATATATATATATGATATGTTATATATACATGATGATATATAACATGAGAACATAATACTGCAGTATGTGTAACAATGAAGAAGCGGGAGATATACTGTAGTGTGGAGTGGAGAAACTGTGGGCTTTTATAGTTTTATAGTTGAAGTGTGCAGTATGATGGAGTAGAAATCTTTTCACAGCTGCGGATGCATTTGAAGTGGTGGGGGTGTAATAAACATAATTACTAATACAGTAACAGCAGTATTACTGTAGAAGTACCTTATCATTCCATCAACAAGGCACTCGGGGAACTCCACAGATTTCACACATCAAAATCAGTGTTCTCGTCCTCTTTACAGTCGCTTCATGTTTTCTTGAGGATCTTTGTCAAGTCTGAGAAAACAACCTGGGTGATGTCATCAGGGTTATCTTGGCTTAAAGACTGCAACATTTTAAAGGAAAAACTGCGTTGCAGAGAAATGAAAATATTCTATTGAGTTGCATGATGGGAAGTGTAGGATCTTGTGTTTTTGGAGATCACTGTCTGAGTCTGCTGCATGGATTTTGAATATTCTTTTGTTTTTCTAATCCGACCAAAGTACCCTAAATTTATCAAAGTCTCTAACCCTGTCGTCAATAACGAGTCTCAGGAGAGTTTTCACGGGTTTTCGCAAATCTAGGGTTACCAGCCTTATCCAGAGGGGAAGAAAAAGATTGCTTTTAGGGTAGGGTGTCCTGAACAGATTTCACCTAGGGCTCCAAAAGCGCTAGGGCCGGCCCTGCCAGCCCACCAGTCCCTCTCCCAGTTAAACGTCTCCTCAGTTTCGTCAGGCAGTCCCTGCCGTTGGCCGGCGTCTCCACAGCTGGCCGAGAACAGATTCCGGCCCAAGCAATCGTGGCCCTCACACCACCTGCTGTAGGGCCATAGTCATAGAGCGGTGTGCACTGTGTGTGTCTGCGTATAGACGAGCAGAGGATGCTTTAACACACACACATAACTGACACAGCATGCGGCTCCATTGTGTCCTAATCAGTATACCCAGGAACTGAATAACCAGTATGTCCTCCATGCTTCCCTCCAGTTGACTGAGTACGACGTAGATAGGGACGGCGAGAGACGGAGAGCTGGAATTCCCCTTTGATCAGAGTGTCCGTTATTCAATGGGATGTGGCGTTGCTGGGGGTGTAGAGCGGCGGGGAGGAGGCTGCTGGTGGAGCTGAGTGCAGGGAGAGAGTGCTCAATTGTCTTGTCCCTTTCTTTTTCGGGATGCACACCCCCACCAAGAAGCCGATACCGAGGTCGTGACCTTTTAGCCTGCCGCGTCGGGGCTCATACTTGAAGGACGCTTAATGTCCCGTGTAACTGCTCAACAACCCCCTTTTCAGAAACGTATCCACTCTTAACTGTCTCACACAACTATACTCTGCCACTCTGCTTCTTGCAGGAGGTGGAGGTTGAGGCGCTGGCTGGGGGGTTTGGAAGCTTTTTTTTTTTTTTTTTTGAGTAGATTAAAGACAAAAACTGACAAGAACTGCACAAAAGACAAATTGACTGTGTCCGTGTGTTTTAGTTATGGCAGCATCTGTTGCTGCAAGTGTGGTGGGTTTTTTTTTTAAAAGAGGACCAAGGACGTTTTCTGAGAACTGGAGGAGGGGTGCAGCAGCAGAAGGGGAGCTGTTTGTTTCAAGAGTCTGGTGTTATTTACTCTATTGTTATATGTGTGTACAGCCAAAGCCATCAAAGAGCAGAACATTTGGTCATTAACAGAGCTGTTGTTTGACAGCTGTATAACATATTGTTCACTTGGAAGTGCTACATTGAGCAATAAGTCTGCACAAAAAAAGCATCTGCTGCAGCCTGGTCTCCTAAAACTTACGGTCCCATTCGGGCTGGGCAATATATCGGTATTATATCAATATCGTGATATGAGACTAGCTATCGTCTTAGATTTTGGATGTCGTAATATGGCACAAGTGTTGTCTTTTCCTGGTTTTAAAGGCTGCATTACAGTAAAGTGATGTAATTTTCTGAACTTACAGACTGTTCTAGATGTTCCTTTATTTGCCTTTACCCACTTAGTCATTATATTGACATTACTGATGATTATTTGTCAAAAATCTCATTGTGTAAATATTTTGTGAAAGCACCAGGCAAGGCACTTTTATTTATATAGCACATTTCAACAACAAGGCAATTCAAAGCATTTTATATAAAACATTAAAATGACATTTGAGAACAGTTAAAAATAGTCATTTAAGAGAATAGAGAATAAAAACAAGATGAAATAATTAAAATACAAGAATAAAAGTTACAGTGCAATGTCAACCCTATAATATCATCGCAATATCGATATCGAGGTAAAAAAGTATCGTGATATTAAATTTTCTCCATATCGGCCAGCCCTAGTTTCCATACAGCTAAACGGCATTCTCAATTTCCTGTGCGGACAGGAAGTTCCTCCCCTTCCTGTTCCCAATCTCAAAGTCCCATCGCTACGGGAAACAACAACAACAACAACAACAACAACAACAACAACAACAACAACAACAACCTCCGAGCTATCAACCTACATGCTGAAAGTAGCACATTTTGAAGAAGATCTGTTCTTTCGGTGAATGATTGTAAAGATCTACAAAGAATATATTTACAACATTTTATTGTAAAGATCTACAGAGAATATATTTACAACATTTTATTTGTAAAGATCTACAAAGAATATGTTTACAACATTTTATTGTAAAGATCTACAGAGAATATGTTTACAACATTTTATTGTAAAGATCTACAAAGAATATGTTTACAACATTTTATTGTGAAGATCTACAAAGAATATGTTTACAACATTTTTGTGTAAATGTTCCACCAGAATAAGTTCCCTCCCGACTGTTTTTGCAGAAGCAGCATCGCTGTATCCGGGGCTTAGCGGCGCCTAAGATGATGTCATTGGTTTAAAGAAATGCAAACAAGCCAGAGAGTTTTTTTTCTGGATCCAAGAGTGAAAACACACTGGATCCAGAACTTTCTCCAGCACTGTGGAGGTCTGGCTTCACAAGACTAAAACACAGACTGTCACCCAGGAGACCGCAGTTTGTGTCCGTGTGAAACAAAAAGTCAGTGTTACGTACGTATTATATTTTGTTATGTAACAAGCAAGATGCACTGTTGTGGCCTGAAACACAAATCTTTTCTGAGGGGAAACACGCTCTATTCCAACACAAGATATCCAGCATGTGGAAAACATGATGCAGTGTGTTACCAATTGACAATTTAAAACAAAAAAAAGACAGAAAATCCAATTATCCCAATTTTTCATACTTGTGAGCTACTCCGAGTCCTCGGCTGATAATAGTGACATTGATTAGTCAGACAAATTAAGCTGGTTAGTGGTCTGTTGAGAAGAGGACAAAAATAACATCAAACTCAGTAACATGACGACGCATTTCCAACACAAATACAATGCTGCATTTGAATTTATAATTGATTTGACATGAATCACTCAGGAAGATAATAAACAATAGTGAGGAATGCTCATCTAATAATACATCGGAAACTATTTATCTGATAAAGGTTTGACACATTTTCATAAACAAATTCATTACAAAGTCAAACTGGCCATGTGCTATTATTAGTAATAATCAGAATCAACTTTATTGGCCAAGTATGTGTGTACACATACAGGAAATAATCATTTCCTGAAAATGTAGCATGTCATTTCATTTAAGCACTTACAGTTTTGATTTGATTAATTGTATGTACTCGAGGTTGAATGCACCTATTGTAAGTCTCTTTGGATAAAAACATTAGCTAAAGGAATGTAATGTAATTGCTGTCAATGTACTCACACAGAAATAGCAAAACGCTGAACTAATAAAGGTAAAGAACAGACAGGACTTCTATGTACACAAGTATAAAAAGCACAGATGACCAACAAGAAAAATAAAAAGTCTTCAATTCAAAACAAGGGGCAATTTGCAGAGGCACATGGAGCAGTAACACATGTATATACAACATAGGAAAATTTGAAAAAACATCATAAAGATGCAAGGATAAGCCAAACACACTATGACACAAATGTAAATGCTAAAATAAGCTGTACACATCAGTGTTTGAGGAAGACTTCGGTGTGTATATTTGATGGGGGGCTTGGTTCTGCTCCCCCAAGAACATTTTATGTTTTCCAAGTAAAGTTATTCAATTTCACATCATTTTGGACCATTATTATTACCATATCTGTATGCAACAATTTGGAAAAGCTAGAGCAGATAATAAACACTCCAAAAGATAAGATAAAAAGAGAAAAGATAATATTTTCATTCCTTCTTAGGTGCTGCACTCTGCAAGCCTGGTAGGGAAAACCCTGCACATTATGATAATATTGAAAATGACATGAATATGCATGTTATTATAATAATAATTATTATTATGAGAATATTAGTGAATATTAGTAAACATTGCTGTTTACATTATGATAATGATATGAGAATGATCATCCAAGTGCAACAAAAGTATAATGCAGTATACACAGTGTATGTACACAAGCCAAGTATTTCTCTTGTAAACTATACAAATAGTGCAAATAAATAAATAAATACTGAATGGATATACAGTACATGGACTGGATGATTACAGTATGTACATGTATAGATGTCCATATACTGTACAGCATATATATTATATATATTAAAGGGGAACTCTGCAGATTATACACATCGGCAATCAGTTTTCTACTCATGGAAAGTACTGCTCTGCCTGAGGAAGTATAATGTCTTCTGTGGCTTTGGATGGAAGAATCTTTTTTTTCTTAATTCTGATTGCACCACTAAAGCACAATATTTTCATTAATCAGAAAAAAAGAGAAGTTCAATGAACCACTGATTTTCTACTCAAAATTACATTTTCATCATCTGTGACTTGATTTATCCCAGAACCTTTTATACAAATGAGTCTTTAGTGGCGTAACAGAGGTGCTGCAGTTCTGGCGGTCCCTTGTGGTGAAAATTAAAAAAAAAAAAAAAAAAAGACTGGACATAATGGACAATACCTTTACTGTCCAGCAGAGGACAGCATGTCACTGAAACTGTAAAGTTGGAGCTCCTCTTTTCTCTTCTCTTTCTTTCCATCACACTTTCCCTCCCTCCATTATCATCTGTCTCTTTAATTCTCTGTCTTCCCTCTGGAGCTCTTTCACTGTCAGCTTTACTAAAAGTTGCACACGGACAGACGATACCACACAGGCAAACAAACCATATGGTCTGCTCCTTGAGTTGTGTAGCAGAGAGCTGTTTTTCCTCTCCTCTCTATACTGCCGGAGTCTGTTAAAACCATCACTCTGCCCCCCCGCCTCTAACCTACACCCCCTGTTTTTTTCCTCCTTCCATGAAAACTGCCTCCCTCAGTCCTTTTCTCCTCACTCATCTGTCTTCCTTTGCCACCTCCTCCCACCTCCCCCACTCCTCTCTCTTCATTCTTCACCTCAGAATCTACCTTTTTCTTCTTCTCTGCCACCAAACGCTGTCAGAGACGTTGACTGCACGTGGGTGACGTCAGCTCGCTGAGATGAAAGAAGCCGACGTATGAAAAGAAAGACCAGGTGGGATGGATCCTTCTCACCAGACCTGATTCATATTTCTCACATTTTTTCCCCGTCAAATAAGATGAAACACTGTCAGGATGCAGACCTCATGGTTTTCACATTAGCTATTCTAAAGCAGCACTCAGCTCCATGCATGTGGGCTTCCAGAAATCACAACTCCATTATTTTAGTTATTTAGACAGTTGTTGTTTATATTTGTTAGACAGTACAGGGCTGTTAAACACACACAATGTAAGTTTCTGCCGCTAGGGGTCTCTCAGTCAAAACAATGACAAAAGATGGAGCAATGCCGTCATTGCAGTCAGTTTCTCCCGATTAGGATTCCTTCATTGTTCATCGTTCGGGAGTTCAGAGGTCTACTCCTCTCCAAAACAAATGGACACGGTTATTAGAACTGGGTAAAAAAAAAAAACACTGAATAAAGCAGTTTCACGTTAAAAACCAGTGTTTTTGGGGGGCGCTGGTGGCTCAGTAGTAGCACACGCGTCCCACATACAGAGGCTGAAGTCGACTCTCGCTCGCTGCCCTTTGCTGCATGTCGTCCCCTCTCTCACCCATTTCCTGTCTACCTTCGGCTGTACTATCAATAAAGGCAAAAAGCCCAACAAATAATCATAAAAAAAACCCCAAAAACAGCGAAGGGGCTGCGAGCTGAGC
>JAOVVB010176640.1:0-11329 GCA_028570985.1 Heterobranchus longifilis | reverse complement strand
ACCACACGGAAGGAAGGAGGGACTTCCTCCGGCTGGAGTCTCCTCCCGGCAGAAGTATAAGGTTTTATGCCGACACTGTTTACAGCCAGACTACATCGATGCTGACTCACTGACCACATGCGACGCCTGTGTTGTGTTCATCATGGAAGAAGCTCTGCACAAATATAAGTTCTGTGTGACGACCCATACAAACATTTACTCATAAACTGCTCAAACTAAGACATAACTAAGACATTTATGCTACCTTCCAAATCAACTAATCGACAAAATTGTATGTTACTGTCTTATCTTTGACACACACACACACACACACACACACTACTGTACATCACACAGACAGTGTAGTATTAACCACAATGGTGGAGGCTAAGATGTGTGAGGTTTTGATTAAAACAAGACAATTTGTCATTGTCAGACTAAGGGGAAGAGAGAGAGGTGTTATGAAAATATAATTAAATCTGTAGTTGTGATGAATTATTGATTTGATGTGAATCTGGATGGTGGCGTCGTGTTTTTGTTCAACCAATTAATGGCATTGTTGCTCCCCATAGCAAAAAAAAACCTGTGTGCAAGGGAGGAGAAGCTGTTGCAATATTGGTATTTGGCCCCTGAAAATATCTCAGTATTTCTATTTATTGGTTTTGCTCCAAAGGATTTATTACACTTTTAATAATAGCCTGAAAGCACAAACAGTCCTCGTGTCCTGAATTAGACACAACATCGTGGAAAAAATATTGTTGTTCTTGATGGTTGCTCAGTCCCAGCTGAAATATTTGTGAGAATGAAATCTTCAGCATTTCCCCTTCAGGCTTTGGCCTGTACGAATGATATGCTACAATTAAATTAGTTTAATATCTAGATATTCTAAAGGCTTGTATCTGTATTCATTGCACATAAACATTGTCGTATTTGTTTAATAAAAAAGCACCAGCGGAGACAACCAGAGACTAAGGAGTCAAGATTTTTGTGTTTTGGGATATTTATTCTGCCTTTGTGTTTCAGAAATAGTCTCTCTCTTGTGAATTCTTATTCATATTTTATTTGAGGTAAAATGTGCATTGTTCGTGATTAAAGTTAAGTGGGAGTACTGGATGAAGAACTTGGCATTTAAAGGTCTTGTACATGACAGTCAGAACATTAATACAGCAGTAAACAAATATTTATTTATATTTAGATATATTGTATAGAACCTGTGTCTGTAATAATCCGAGCTTCTCTGTTCTTTGTTTTGATAGCCGGTCCGCCCATCTGAGTGCATGTTAGTTAGGGTTGGGTACCGAACTCTGTATGTTTAAGGACTAACAGTTGCAGATTGATCGACAGGTGGATGTTGTGATATTATTGGTTGAAATCAGTTAGTACGTGCTGACGTAGGCATGCATCATCGTTTGTTTTACAGGAAGAAAGAAATCATGGATTTTTATCATTTTTGATAGAGAAAATGCAAAGAAATGCAAATGTTGTAATTTTTCGGCATATATTGTTAAATAGGTGCACAACATGACCAGAGATGTGATCCAAAATGGGTTGAAAATGCATTTTTTATTTTATTTATTTCAGCTTGACTTTAAGTCACAGAGTCAGGGCAAGGGCGAGCTGAAAGTGGTCGCAAGTGTGGTTACACTTTTCAAAACTCCTCGCAGACAGCGCTGGCTGCAATATAATATAATAAAACGTCAATGATGAGCGAGTGTTGTTACACTTTTGCTTTCACTTTCAACAGAGACATTCTCTATGCCCTGGTGATGGATTGGCAGCCTTTAGGGACTGGAGTGTTTACATGCACACAGTTTGTATGTGTCTAACTTATCATAAAGTAACCCAGTTATCCATATCTCTGATCATTTGATAATAACATTATCCAAGTTTCTGATCAGTCTGCTGTCTGCAGAGGCGTGTAATCAACTCAGGATCAACCCAAACTCAGATACCTTACTGAATTAAAAGTACCAGTACAACAATGTAAAAATTACAAGTAAAAACACTTGTTCTGCAGTAAAATGTCACCTCTGGCTGATATACTATATTATTATACATGACATTATTACATTTGTAATACTGTTGCAATCACGTGTAGCATTTACTGTTGTGGCAGGTTGAGCTGGAGCTAATTTATCTACTGGCTAATTACTGTCACTCGAGTCAAAGACGTGCATGTTCAGACAGGCATCAGAAGTCCTGAAGCTGGATAGGGTGTTTACGTGCCACAGTGTTCCTGTTTCACTTTGAGAAAGGAGGATCACATATTCAGGTTTCTCAAAAGTAAGATAGTGATGTATCTGGGTTTCTGTAACAAGGACATGTTTTCCAGCACAAACATGTGAACAGGAGTTTTGAGCCATGCACCTCCAGAAATGGCAGCTCCATTTTCTTCTACGTTCTTTGTTAAATAGTTTTGGTTTAAAGTAGGCTATAACAACAGCACAATTTCTCCCTAAAATGTTATGTTTTAGCGTCTCCAGACCTCATTCAGATTAGTGAGCCTCGTTTGGGTGATTTGCAGGTGAAAAGACATCACATACGTTAAAACTGGGCTAAATTTGGTTGAAGAGTGAATAATTTTAGATGTTGAGGTTGCATACTGCACATACTTGCCAAACCTCCCGATTTTCCTGGAAGACTCGTTTTTCATTGACCTCTCCCGGTTTCCTCCCGGGGTCACAATTCTCCCGTATTTTTCCTGATTTATGACACATTTTTTCCTTTTCGTTATCACAACCTTTTTTTTCTGGCAAGTCGTTTTCATATCCTGTAAATGTCCAGACGTACTGTAAGTTACCTAAGGTATTTAATCCAAACCATGATGTTTTATTCTAAACCTACCAACATGTTTTATGTGCATAAACCGAAACGAAACTCACGGAAATGTACATGACCCCACCATGTAATTCGGTGTTAAGAGGTCGTGATCATTTCACGCATTTCTGTGAGATCAGGTTGGTCAATCTGCCTCTACACACTCACACATACACTACTTAACAAAGCTCTGCACACTCTGCATGGCAGCTGGCACAACGCTCACCTGAAAGCTATGCTGTGTCACTTGCTGCTGCTGCTGCTGCCACTGTTCAGACATTGCATTTCAAAAGCCCCACCTCCACCCCAGCATCCACCTCTGAGTCTACCTTCTGTGAGGGAGGAAGTCAGTATTGTTGCTCCTCACTCCCTGCTGTGCTGTGCGTGGTGCTTCTTTATGTTGGCGAGGACAGAGCCCAGATGCCAAACATCAGTACTGTTTCTACATTCACATAATCCATTCTGCATGACTTGGCTGACTGAACCATACATTTCCCATGTGAAGCTCATGTTGAATTATAAAGCATTGAAATGCTGTTGAAACATGAATTGGTCTGACTACTGTCAGGACGGTTGGCATGTAAAATACGTAACCTGCTGCCTGTATGATTTTTAATAAGACCCAATGTCCTGTCTCCTGTCTGTATCTGACTGAAGCGCAAAACTTTGACTACTCGGGCGCGAGGGTTCAGTTTGGGAAAGAAAGGGTTGTAGGTCAGTTTGGATATTCAGGTCTGAGCTGTTCTCTACTAAATAGGGCTGGGTACAGAACTTCAATCAGTATATACTTCGATAAATAAGTATGCAGAATGCTTGTACCAAGATTTAATAATGCTGGTGATTGGTAGCCTGACATTGCCGGAGTAATTCTGCTGAGCCAATGTTTCATTTTCTCTGCAGACTCAGTCTGGCCTCTCTCCCATGCAGACAGATTGCCAATGTCCAACCATTTGGCGATCCAATCACAACCATTTATCTCATATGGGGCGGGTTTTAGCCTCTGTCAATCATCCTCAGAGGAGGACCGTGAGGCAACATTATTGTCAACAAAAATGGCTGCTGCTGGTACCCATTCACGCAGTGCTCAGGAAAGTCACACCAAACTGTGAAAGTAGGTAAGGCTGATCAAATATGAATCCAGATTCTGTTACTACATCGCCTATTTCTCACCTAAAATGTTTTCAGAAACGTATTTTAGTGTTCTGTTTAGCTGTAAAATGAGTTTGTGCCGCAACCGTATGTTGGTGTAACAGATTAAAGAGTGACCATGTTAGCTGGCGACTTTCAGCAGAAATTCACATCAAACGGTCAAACTAGGCAGAGTGCTGATCCTGCATGTGTCTCTCAGCGCAGTGTGTGCGTGCGTGCGTGCATGCATTGTATTATTGTGAGAGGCTTGACCAAAGGTGCAAATCCTGGGGAGGGACCCCACCTAAATTTAGAGCGTGTGCATTTGAATGTGCGGAGAGTTTTGAACATGAGCAGAAATCTTGCTGAAATACAATATGAGCTATTGAAGTCCAGGGGTTTATAAATTAATTAAAATTAATAATGTATCGTTGATGTTAATAAGTGCCACATACATGCACATTTAAAGAGGTTACTTCCCCAAACAAAAGACAGAGAAGAGGAGGGAAGAGTAAATAATACAGGTGTATTGACTCTGCACAGATAATTTTCCATTTCCATCATAAATTGGTGCATAAAAATTCACCAGAATGCAGGAAGTGTTTGATGCTCAAATTTTCATGGGGGAAAACCCCCGTCTCCGCCCCCTCGTTTAATATGCAGTGTTGTTAAATTGCGTGTGTGCAGCCGGCCCGTCCCCTCCTTATTGCAATGAGCCAATCTGTGCCCTTGGGCTTGACTACAGTGTGCATTGCATAGGTGTAAAGATTTGTACCGTAATGTATAATGTTGTAATTTCTTTTTGTTAAAACAGATTTTTTTGTATCGGAAAAAGTATCGTTCAGGAACCGATATCAAAGTCAAGGTATCAGTATAAAAACATTTGGAACAATACCCAGCCGTGTTACTAAATGAGAAAAAATGGTACATCATTTCATTTTTGGTGTATATTATTCAATTTGCTCACTTGTTTGTCTGGTTATAGTCAATGTAGGCAAGTTTGTAAAAAAACAACAACAACTGCTCACCAGTGAATATTCTCATTTTAAGAAATGCCACTCACCCCATTGACAGGATAGGTCTTCCAGTCGAGTTCTCCGAGCACCGTCGTCGTGTCCAACAGAACCACTAGAGAGGCACAAAAGAAAGTCATGTAAATAGAGGAGCAAAGTTGGAAGAGCGAAAGAACGACATATAAGCACAAAGAGTGACAGGAGAGCGCAGAGAGGGGCAGAGAAAGAGAGTGCGAGAGAAGTTGGACAGTGAATTTAAAAAAAAAAAAAAAGAAGCGACATGGAGGTGACAAAATAGGAAGAGAACAGACAATAGTTATCAAGCTGTCAAGGAGCTGACAGAGCTGTAAAGCCCTTATCAGATTCAACCACCTATGAAATAACAGCTCTTAGGAAAGTCTAGGACAACAGCAACACTAACAGATCCGCCCTTCCATCTGGAAGTCTGGAAGATTAATACTCTCCTTCTCAGAGGTCAGGAGTTTTCTGTGCTACATGACATCAAAGATGAGCCAAAGATGAATAAAGGGGAAAGATGGAAGGACTACAGAAACTTTGAATATTTAACTAAATTAAATATGACTTAATTAAAACGACAGATGCAGCCAAACTTCATGAATGGCAACCCTTTCAGTAACAATATCATATTGTTTGGAGTTAGTGGCTGAGACAATAATCGATTTTATCGTGGATCGCGAAAAAAAAAAACCTGCACAATACGTTGATCGTGGCGAATTTCCATTATCAGTATAATTGTGAATATCCTCACTTACTACAGTTTTTCCTCTAACCGTATTAATTTGGCTACAGTTCAAATCAAGTAGAATTTATTTTATTTGACAAACAATCAATTTTCTCATTTGATTAGCTTAGCTAATTAAAATTAGCTTATTAAAAGAAGTAGAAAGTGAAGGTGTTGCCTGTAAAATTAACTGTGCATTATGAACAACAACAACAACAACAACAACAACAACAGACGTTTAATAAGGGAGATACCTGATTACGATTGTTTAAGATTGATTAAGATTGTTTGTTTGATTGTTTGTTTCTCACTAAAAATAGCTGTGTGTCCTGTCTGTGATGCAGATTATTCCCTGAAAGTAAACAAGGAAACACATGTTGCAAATCTGTAGTGGAAGTACCTCAAAATTGTACTTAAGTACAGTACTTGACAAGTTCACAAGTGGGGTATTTACCGACGTATTTTATGTCGCAGAACAAAAAGTGAAACTCTCTTAAACCTGTGATAACTAAACCAAAACCCCATTCAAAAATCCCATTGACTTCAAGACGAGGGAACCAGAAGTGGCTAAAATGTGAACTAATTTCCATGTTTTAGGACTCATTCCTGCAGAACTCATCATTTAAAAAAGAGAAAAATATAGTCTAATCTAATCTCAGCATTAGTGTTTGGTGGTGTTTGTGTGTGAGCTTGTTAACAACTTTGTTTCTTTGTGTGTCTCTGCGACCACACTGCGTACATACAAGTGTAACATTCTCAAGCTGTCTGCACTCCGGTCACGGCTCAGGCATGAAGAGAGCCATTATCTGGCCCTTGCTAAGCCCCCTGAGCCAATTTGATATGATGAATGTGCAATTTCCTTTGTCTCCACACAGCCAGTTAATTACAATCTCTATCAATAAAGTGCGTCCCACTTCAGCGGGCGACACCGTGGACCAAAGAGTCACATCTTCAGACGACCTGTCACTCCAGCGCACGGCGGACTTTGCCAAATCTGGACTAATTTAATGGGGTTGCTCCTGTTTTGAGAACAAGTCAGATAACCAGAAAAGATACACTTTGGTGAAACTAAATGAACCACTTCAGTATTTAGAGAGACTTCATTTAGCCTTGATCCCCTGCTGGTAATTAAGGGCTGAATTATAATAAGGTGGCCTTGCCTTTGTTCAAAAGGAGGACATAGAGAGAGAGAGAGAGTGAGGGAGAGAGACTGTGAGACAAAGAGAGACAGAGAGATATTGATTTTTGACTAAATTAGAAAACCTATCTTTCATAATCATGAGCGATGTTCCATACCATGCTTGACAGCAGCAAACTTTTCCCACAAACTCCATTCACTGTTTGTCTGCCCCTCTCTTATGCACGCACACACACACACACACACACACACACACAAACCCAAACATACATACACGGTAATGTAGTCATAAAATAATTAAATTCCTGCAACTGTCTTTGGTGCCAGGAAATAATAGATGACCCAAGTCTAGAGTGCTGAATTTGATACACAGATTTTCTCACTCAAAGCACGCACAAACACACACACACACACACACACACACACACACACACACACACACACACACGGCACACACGCCAACAAGTATTTATCAGGAGGACAAATCACAGTCTGGGTATTGTGTCTGGAAGCATAATAATCTGCAACCATCCTTTCTATAGGACCATAGGAAAATTATCACATTTTAGAAAATAAGGTAGGCACAAATAATCTATAGAGCAGTAAATTGCCACAGTTTCTCTTGTGATATCTCCTTGATACACTTGCACTGATATTGCTTGGCGATGAAACAATCATGATGTGATAACTCTGCTGTAGATAGGTGGTTGCTGAGCTATTAATCTTAATAAAAGCACTTGTATAGACCGAGGTTTGTACCAAACTGAACCAAAAAGTTTGTACCAGCAACAGACTAAACCTCCGTAGCATCCGACACCGAAAACAGTCCGAAACATGCTTGTGTGTCTTGTTCGTATAGATAATTAAATACACTATTGAACTACAGATTGACCGTGTGTTCCATAGTTTTCCATGGCTTCACTCACCATGGTACCCGTTTTTATTTTTAGTTCTTATGTGTGACCTCACTATAAAAAGCCTCACCTATAACAGATGTCTTCATTGGAAGATACACAGCCTTTATTGAGCAGCAGTAGTT
Organism: Heterobranchus longifilis; assembly: GCA_028570985.1. Classification (NCBI taxonomy): domain Eukaryota; kingdom Metazoa; phylum Chordata; class Actinopteri; order Siluriformes; family Clariidae; genus Heterobranchus; species Heterobranchus longifilis. Next base: position 3,473 of record JAOVVB010176640.1, on the reverse strand, counting down.
TTCAGAAAAATACTGCATGTGTCTGAGAGTGACATCTGGCTAAAACCTGGGCTTGAGGGGGAAAAGATATCTTCCCTGCAAGAGGCTCATGAACACTCAAAAGCTAAACCTTATGCTAGAATCCTCAATTATTTAAATATTTGACTGAGGATATTCAACCAGACAGGCACTTGGCTGGGATCCCCAAAGAGAAAGAAATTGCTATAAGGGCCCTTGTTTTTTTTTTTCAATTTCCAGGATGTGGTTTCAGAAAGCCATCGGGAGAGGAAGAATCATTATTTTCTATATGAGATGAAAATAAAAGTCGACAGCAGCATCTAATTCACCTGATACTGACGGAGACGATGCTGCATCCGGTTTAAAAGAGGAAGCAGCGTCTGCCTCAATGCTGCCGCTGTGTCGGGATGATCGCTCGATTTTAAAATGCACCCTCGATAACATTTTGATTGACAGAAAATTTACTAAGCATTTGTGTGCGAGCCATTTATCAAGAGAAAATACCAAGTATTTGCTAGTTACAGCTTCTCAGCTGTGAGGATTTGTTTGCTTGTGAACTAAATATTTTTCAGACAAATCAACCAGAAGTAGGAGTTTACAGGGAAGTTTACACTCCAACCAACGACACAGCGTTTTGCCGGACACATTGGTTAGTCTTTTCTCTTTTAGCGTTAAAAGTGAAATCATACTGTTTGAAAATACAAATAACAAAGCTACAGGTTGTGTTAAGAAGAAGATAAAAGAAATAACAGTTTGATGATCCCGTGCAAGAAAGAGGAGAAACAAGCAGCAGACATCACAAACCATTACATTACAACAATGGGGAATATATACAGAGAATATATTATAGTCAACGTAAATTATTCCAAGTTTGTTTGACCCATCCATCCACCCCGTCCTCCCTACGTTGACTTTCTCACTCTTTACGTCACCTGACTTGCTGCAGATGGGTTTACACTGGAGTTAGTTGAAAGCCCAAAATGACTTGAAATGACTCGCGAAAAGCAAAAAATGCATTGTGATAACACGTGAAATTACTTAACAAATTGGTCTGGTTTTCATACACCATTTCGTGAGACCAGGCTGAATATATAGGGCCTATATATATATATATATATATATATATATATATATATATAAGCTTGCTCTCACTATATTTTAAACTCCTCACGTCGATTTTTCAAGTTTCCCCCGTGTGCATCCCCTCCCCTTCAAGCCTGTCACCATCACAGGAAGACAGGCATCCTGTGGGGAAAACTGAGCATACGCACACACACACACACACACACACACACACACACACTCACACACACTCACACACGACACAGAAAAATGAAGTGAAGAAGACTTTGACATTTGGCTAGTGAAAGGGCTCCTCTCGTCTTTGAAAGAGTGTATCCTAAACATTAAACATTCAGCAAGGAATATTAAACTGACCTCTGCAAATGTGCAAAGTGGAAGATGTCAAGAACAGATTACATTGTGGCAACCATTTACCCATGTGACTTATGAGTACGACTGAGGGGAGATAAAAATTATCATGTCCTGTGTTTCTCTTCTCATACATATGCAGCTGCACACACTGACCATGTGACTGGAAATTAATTTTGAAGTGGGAAATTATTCTGATACATTAAGTGTCAACCACTCGCCCAAAATAATAAGTATATAATATATTAAAGTAAGTATAACACAAGTGTCTGAGAGGAGTCCTGCCCGGCGCAAAATCCGTTATATTTACAGGCACGAAATGTATGAACTCATCATGGAGGACAGAAATAGGCAACTCAAAAGTATCAGTAGGCTATAGCTGACAGAGTATGCCAGAGGCTGACATTTACTGTAACACTCTGTGATCCCTAGCTGTGGCAATGTTTCTGTGCACTCAGATTTTGGAGGTGAAGTATAGGAGCCTCTTCCATAATTTGGCTGATGGAGCTGCTAGTCTGTAACAGCACACAGAACCTATAGGTATGCATTTATTAGCATTTTGATGCTGGAAATGTGTATTCCAGTGTGTATTTATTATAAAAAATTCAGAACAAAATACATTTTGAGATGAAGTGGAATTGGAAAAACTAAAGCATGACTTCCATTGCCATGTTTAGTCTTTTAAAGACGTGTGCTCTAAGTTGTACAGTATTAATAGGCGTGTTTCCATTCACGTATTTTTATGCAAATTTTGATGTATCGCATTAGAAAAGCTGAAAAAAGTGTTTACGCTCGTTTGAGGTATTTTTTTTGGCCTTTGTCGAAAAAGAGTTAATGTGCTAAATGGGATATGGAAACGCTTTTATCGAATAAGTTCTGACATGGTGAACATTTGACTCATGATGAAGGCAACTTGTTTTGTTTTCAGGTCGCAACCTCTACTTCTTCTACTTTGTTTACTGGTGGATTACAGTCAAGCGTAGCCTATAGAGCCAACTTCTGACCAAACTATGCTGTATCCAAGTTTATTCGCTCCAAAACAGTTGATGGAAACTGGGGTTTTTTTGCGACGTTTCAAAAGTTCACTTAAAATGCAGCTAATGATTAGAACTACAGATAAATCCATTGAAATCGGCCAACAAATGTACATTTCTGCATGCATTTTGAGGTAGGAAATGTGTATTTTTTTGTAAAATTCAGAGCAAAGTTAATAATTTCAGATGGAGTGGGTTGAAAAAGTTGCTAAAACATTGCAGTGTTCAGTGTTTCAAAGACGTGTGTTGTAAATATCCAGTATCAACAATTGGACGAGATCTACCAGAACCAAGACATCTCTCGGTTCAGGCAACAAATTGAAATTTAGCCTCTAGTCTTGACTTTATCGCCCGTTCTCTCTTACAATCTCTCTCCTCACCTGAACTCTGACTCTTCACACAAACTTTGGAGTTACGCCCAGACTTGTTCTCTTTCGCCTGAAGCAGTCCGACACATAACTGTCTTTTTCACACCGAGGACTCAACCAGGGTTGATTTTATCTATTAAAGTTTAACCCTTGTTGACCGACTCAGCAGCTCATAAACAATACAAACGGTTAGCTCAGTGGTGCTCTCGGAAACAGTGCCGTTCTTCCCATGTTTCTGTGAAAATCATGATGTTGCTGTCTCTAATCCATTTATGAGTGGTGATCTGCACCCGACGTTCATCCATTTTGTTCGCCGGTAGACCGTACATTAGTGAGGAAATGCTGGGTAGTGATAGCTGATAAGGAGTTAGCATTAGCCGTCCTGTTTTCCCCGACTTTGTTTACAGTCTCAAGCCCGCCGACAAGCACTTCCGGTCGGTGGAGCCGAGTCTTGTATCAGAATCAGCGGCATTTTTACTCGGTCTCAGACACTGAGGACTTTTATTTCAAGACCACAACTGCGGGGATATCACGAAATCACCTGTGCATTGTCAGATTTATTTGCATATTTAAAGGAGCAATAGGCGAAATCATTTCACCGCTATATGTCGCAGTTGTGCACTGCATGTAAACCAAAACAAAG
>JAOVVB010176630.1:0-11329 GCA_028570985.1 Heterobranchus longifilis | reverse complement strand
GCTCTAGGGGCTCTATCTCACACCCAGTGTAAAGCGGCGCACAGCGCAGCGCAAGTGATATTGCTACTTTCCAACTGACGCAGTTGTCATTTTCTCGCCCAGCGCCCTCGCTGTGTTAATAGCAGATGTACTTGCGCTCCTCTGTGCGCCCATGGGTGTGAGGTCAGGCGTGATGTCGGTGTGTTGCTATCTCGAGGCAGCAGAAAGCATCTGCGCCATTGACCAACAAAAACCTGGTCTGAAGTCATGGCGGAGTATTTTCCTGCTATTTAAAGGACGTGATGCGCAGATTACAGTTACATCTGCAACCTCGCTGTTAATTAGCATTCGGATTAATAGCAGATGGGTTGAAATAATACATCATTAACGAGGAAAATATCAATTTAATTTGCTATAGCAGAGAGCAGAACCGTGGCTGCTGCTTATTATGCACGAGGAAAAGCCATCAGCAGGTAACTTCATTCATGATTTCAGAAGCGAAATGTTTAGTTCGGTTTACTCTGTCGTGTTTATAACTACAATCTTTTCATTTTGTTGCCTAAATGTCCCACGATCTCTGCTGCAGTGCAATAACTGCACGCATGGAGACATTTATAATTACTGAAAGCAGCCTCTCATCATTAAAGTAAATAACTAAAGAAAACACTCATAAATCAGTATAATACATAATTTAAAAAGCAATAACATAAAGGGACTTACATATGGGGGGTTGAAAATAATTCCTTGAGGTGGCAGGTGGATGATTTAAGCGTAAAAGCAGATTTGGAGGCTTCAGAGCCGATCCGCACGTCAGGCCTGTTCTACACATGGGGACGCACAGCGCTCCTCTTCATCCTCATCATCATCATCATCATCATCATCATCAGTTAAAAGTTAAATAAGTTGTCTCATATTCAGTCAGATGTAGTTGTGTATGAGAGAAGACAGCGGAGGTCTGAGCAGATCTTTTTTCTCAGCAGAAATGCTAGCTCCTTATTTCCCAAGTCCGCCGTCTAAATAACAATGCGTGCTTAAAACACACCTATGAAATACAACCCCTTTGCACCTAGCGGCTACTTTGCACACAGATTATTCACCCCCTAACTAGCAAAAGTGGAGTTGGACACGCCCTAAAGGCACCTGCACCGTGCACTTTAGACCATGCACTATAGATTCTTTAAATAGACATGATGGGCCTTATTTTGATGATCCATAGCACATGGTCTAAAGTGCCAGGTGCAGGTGCCTTTAGGGCGTGTCCAACTCCACTTTTGCTATTTAGAGGGCGCACAGTCTGTGTGCAAAGGGTTTGTATTAGGCTTTTGGGTGTAACATGAATTCAACCAATCAGAATGTCACCTCCCATTCCCTGTAAGAGCCAGGTGTGTCTACTCCTGCAGCGCATTTCTATTTAAACAGCGGACTTGGGAAATCAGGAGCGAGCAGTTTTCTGCAGAGGAAAAGGAGCTGCGGACCTCTGCTGTGTCCAGCGTCCCATCAACAACTCCATCTGACTGCATATGAGGAAATGCACGGATAACGTATTTAACTTTTAACTGAGGAGGAGGAGGAGGAGGAGTGAGGAGCGCATCCAAATCTGCTTTTACGCTTAAATCATCCACCTGCCACCCTAATAAACTATTTTCACTTCCCCTATATCAATGTACCTGTAAGTTATTGTTTTTTAAATGATTTATTATATTGATTCATGATAGCTATTTACTTTAATGGTTAGAGAGGCTGTTTTCAATAATTGTAAATGGAGTTATTGCACTGCAGCAGAAATCATGGGACATTTAAGCAGCACAATGAAAACAATGTAGTTATAAACTTGACAGAGGAAACAGAACTAAACATTTAACTTCTGAAATAATGAATTAAGTTACCTGCTGACAGCTTTTCCTCGTGCGTAACATAAAGAGCAGCAGCCACGGACACCTCCGCTCTGCTCTCTGCTATATTCACATTTTAGCGAATTAAATTTATATTTTCCACATTAATGATTATTCATTATTATTAGTATTATTTCACCCACCTGAAACCCATCAAATCAGAATGTTAATAAACATTCATTTAATCATGTCCTTTAAATAGCAGGAAAATACTGCCTCAAGATATATAACACGCCAACATCACGCCTGACCACACCTCATTTTAAGACCGACACACCCATGGGCGCACAAAGGAGTGCAACGCTACACAAGATAGGGCCCCATGACTCAATTGACTTGACTGTTTTAATATGTTTAATAATGTTTTCAGTTAATATTACATTTTTAAAAATGTCCAACATTGTCAATCATCAGAATAAAAACCAGGGATATGTTGAATCTCAATATCTAAGTACAGTTATGTTTCAATGATGATCGCATTTTAAAAAATTTTGCATGTCATTTAATGTTGCATTAAATGGTCGTTATCAGTATATAATAACTATGTTTTATGTTGTGGTAATGCGGTGGTTAGGGTGTGGTTATAGGCACAAAACACACCTGGTTAGGGTTGGTCTGACTATGGATAAGTACCTCCTATAACCCCACTTCAAAAGAGCCGAACTATGCCTTTAATGTGTGTTTTCTTAACTACAGCTTCAAAGTTATGCCTGGATTTACTCACCGCTGTTATCAGTAAAATCATGCCTCACACACTGCTACCAAACAGCACAAGTCATTCAATAATTCATCTCTACTACATCCACTACAACATGAAAAAAATAACATAAAATCCTGATTGTTTAATGTCAGACAGAAGCAGGAGTGAGACTCGGGTCTGAAAAGTGCAGAAAAATGTGCTGCTGCTGCAGCTACCACAGTCTGACATGATACATTTGGGTGTCGTGAATCTTTGCGGTTGGGATGGGATTAAAAATAGCAGCACATGCACACACACACACACCACATGCACCTGTACAGGAAGAGCCCTGTGCATTAGTTATGTAGCAGTTGGTTTGTGGCGGTGATGGGGAAGTGAGAGCGTGGCTCAGGTGAATTCCTTCAGCGCTGGTCCAACCCGCTAATAACAGATGACCACTGACACCAACACACTGTTACCAGCCATTTACTGAGAAATCAGTCCCACAGAGTAGAGCAGTACCACATCATATCCTTCACGATAATACCGGTATACATTTCTCCATGATACAAAAAGTGTCATATCATGATATCAACGATATAGTGACGTGATGACGTGTTGATGCATTTGCATACACTACTGTGCAGCCCACGCATTCTTGTCACCTGCACAGAGCAGAAAGATCAAAACAAACATGGCCGAAACAGGGAGCAGCACCACAGCCTCTGATGAGGATTTCGTGCTGAAAAGGGGAGCTAATAAATGCTGCTGCAATCACCAATAACACAGCATTTTTTTAATATATCGTCATGAATATCGTTACCGCAAATTATCCTGAAATATGGTGATATTATTTTAAGGCTATATCGCCCACCCTTACCACAGAGTCACTCTGTGAAGCTACACCCTGCACAGCCAGATCCTTCACAGCAGCTGATTCAGACTGCTTCTTCCTTAACTTCACTTTATCCCTTGTGATGCACACAGTCTGACTCTCACTGTCCAGAATAATAAAAAAACTCCCTGCCATGTTTGTATTTTCTTAAACCAATCACAATCGTCAAATTTTGAGACATTTCAAACGTTTGTTTCAAATTTGCTTGACAACTGAATGGAAACGCAACTACTGACAATGCTAACATGTTGATGTTTAGCAGGTGTAACATTTACCAGACTAGGCTCATTCCTGTCCATCTGATACCGACGCACAAAGCGCCCTTTACCGTCTGTACGAGACACACCGGACTTTCAACTAACTCCAATGAAACCCATCCACTGTAATATTAGATGCTCAGAGCAAGTTCTCCTGACACCATGTAACGTAGTATTAAGAGAGAGAAATCCATTTAGGGCAGGTGGGAAGGAAGGTGGATGGGTCAAAAATATCTGACATTAATTTAGTCTAAAACAGCTAAATGAGACTACAGAGGTTGTCAAGGACATTAAACGTCACTGTCAGTTTAGTAGCGGCGACGGTGACGTAGGCCGCGAAATGCGGCTGTTGGTGTAGTTCCTTTATAGCCTAACATTAGCTTTTTACTTCTGCAGATTGCATTTACGCTTATAAAATCATGAAAGTGGTGTTCCTATGCAGAGATTATGTTGCTAGACAAAACATGTAAGTATCATAAACTTGTGTTCTCCACAGAGCTTATTTTCTGCAGTGATCAAAAATGCAATGCAGAAATCCCACAGCCTTTTTGACGAGGGAACCCATGGCAATGCTAGCTTCCGGGTTGGCCTACAAAAAGACGTCGTCTCTTCGGCTCCCTATACCAAATTTCGTGGCAATCCATCCAACAGTTGCAGCGACATTTCATTAAAAAACAAAAATGTCGCTAGAGAAACGGTCAGGAGATCACCAAGTCAGTAGGATTTATTCTCAAGGGTAGATGGACGTCTCAACCAAATTTTGTGGCAATCCTTCTAGTAGATGTTGAGATATTACACTGGATAAAGCTGGGAAGATACAGCACGTTTTTTTTTTATCGATCTTCTAATCTGCAGAACCTGTGACTCACAATTAACCGGCCGCAACTTGGCTGCTCACACTGGACGTGAGGACAGAACCCCTGGTCGGTTTTGTCCAGTGACTAGTCCAATAAAGTTTAAGTAAGATGGCTGTCCTCCACAATGTTAACAGAAAGAGAAAAAGGCAGCGTTCCCCAAATATGGCCACAGATGGCTAGAAGATACAGACAGTCTGGTCTGTCTGTTTTGCAGTGAAGTTCAGTTTTATATCACAGCAGTCTAAAGACTACAGTTTTAGCCATAGTATGCCAAATACTATTCCAATAATATTCTAATAATATCAAAACAAGCTTACTTCAGTTTGTAACAGATCTTTAGACAGCAGCCATGTGGGAAATCACACTGTGGCCTGTTCTAACTGCAGACAGCCGACCAAAATTTCAGCCAGAAATCCAATCGATTCTCCGACAGCCAGATCATTGATTGTTCAGGCATTGAATTAGGCAACAGCAACAACCGATCTGGCAGAAATCTGGTCAGATTCTAAGATGTGTCGGGAAAAAACGATTTGTGGCAAAATTGGGCAGAATCTGAGCAGTGTCTGCATGGCTTAAGTGAAAACTGACTTCACGGTGGGGGGTTTGGGGAAGATATGAAGCTCTAGCAGAAGTTCAGTCAGGAAGACTATTCTTTTGCATGCTTAGGCCTGTAGTTTTATGTTCATGTATTCTGCCGTTCACTCCTGTCATGCATGCTCACTCTTTATTTCTTTGCTGTCATTGTCTGGGGCTGTCAATCATGTCAACAGGTGGTCACATCAGCTGATCAAGAGCACAGCGACACACCTACATCGTTAGCGTATCATCCTGCTGCTGCCTCTGTTGAAATATGATTCTCTCTCTCTGCCTTAGGACGGTCATGCTTCCATTATGCTTGCCTCTCAGTTGGTGTCAGTCATCATTTCAGGGCCCTACCACCTCCCCATCACCGTCAGTCTTCACAGATTCATCAGTCTCATCAGTCTCATCATCATCAGTCTCATCAGTCTCATCATCATCAGTCTCTGCAGAATCATCAGAGACCACCACCAGTGTCTGGACTCCATAGGGGCAGGGCAGACGCCCCTCGATCACAAATCTCTCTGTAGAGTCTAAGCTCCAAAGACTTTCTTCCAAGACTTAACTATCACATACCATCTATTATAATGAAATGTAGCTTTACTTCATTAACTTGTCTCTCCTGATTGAAATATATCTGTACAAAATGATATGGTTAACCAAACATTAGTTGTTCAGAAATTTCAGTGGCAAACCTCGAACGAGCTATGTCCCATAAATGCATGCACATTACAAATGTGGGGATTCAGGGACTACTAATTCTTTCCCATAACTCTTTTGTGCTTCTCGTCCTGCAGCGCCCGCTGCAGTCCTGCCTGACGCCGACTGCTACCTGGCCTGACCTCGCCCGTGGAGGCCCCTAATCCTGGCTGCGCCCGCCACCTGGTGCTGCTCGACGTGGTGCCATATGGACCTTGGTAGCCCCAAGATTTCTGGATTAAGTAAAAGGCAGTTTTTTATGTAAAACACAGTTTTTTTTCCCGTTAAAGGCTTTTTTTCCCCCGTGCTCTATGTGAAAAGTGTCCTGAGATAACTTTTATTATGATATGACACTATAAATAAAATTGAATTGAAAATTGAACCAATCAACCAACCAACCAACCAGCAGACTAATCGACTGATCGACATCTCCATCTGTAGAGCCATGTCGCTAGCATAGCCAAAAACAGAAATAATTTAGAAATAATTGCAAGTAAGTTACCATGATACATGAAACATAACACACCGTGTCCTGATATAGAAAACAATGGACTCGCTCAATCAAGTATTATATTTACGAACTATACAAGAGAATGCACTTGTTTGTTATTTGGTCCATCACTAAATCCTAATCTGTAAGCAGGTAATGGTTCAGATGTTGCTCAAGGACACTCTGACAGAAAGAAGATGGATGCTGATGGACACAGTGGGTGAACCAGGGATCAAACTTGTGACCTTCCGGTTACAGAACAGTTTATCTAGCAGCAGGTCACCAGTCACCATCCTGCCATCTGGACAACAGACGGACTGGGAGGAGGCAAGTTTGGGGGTACTGTACAATTAAAGTAAAAAGCAGAACATTTAGACTAGGGCTTCTTTGTCAATCATTTAGTCTATCAAATGTTACAAAACAGTGATGCCCATCACTAACAGGCTCTGGTTCTTGAATTCTTGGAAGCTTGGTGCTGTGCAGCGAACCAGCCTGCGTTTACACCAGTTTCGAGCGGAACCATTGTAATCAAGGATGTGTCATCAACGGAGAGCGTTGGACAATACACAATAGGACTGTCAAAGAATATTCTAAATTTGAATATATATTTGAATTGTAAAAACAGATATTCGATTCTGAAAATTAATTTTCGATTTAAAAATTAATATTTTATTGTAGAAAAAAGCAGCACAGCGGCTGTCTGCCTCGCGGTTAAGTTACTACTAATGCAAACCAGACATTTCCTGCTGCTGCACCTTCACGTTAAAAGCATTTAACTGCCGAAACACGAGTGGACCTTTATTATGGAGTACTCACAGGAAATGCAATGTGTTTGTCAGTGAGCTTGACATCGATAACGTGTCAGCTAACTTGCATCTCCAAAACAAAACAACGGACGGTTTCTTCATTTTTTGACAGCGGAGCAGTGTGCAATATTACAGGGAGTAATGGAACAAGACGAAGCAGAAACAGAGAGCTGTTAGATGAAAAGCTGCAGTCGACAGGCTGCACACCTCAAACTTGTCAGCGAGGTAACATTGCTAATGCTAACTCATGTAACATTTACTTTCACTTTCAAAGATGTCTTATTCAGCATTAAAATCAGATCACAGTTGCTCACAGAATGATAGAAAAAGGCCAATTATTGCCTGACTTCTTTATTAAAACGACAATAGTTTGTTTAGCTCCCGCAGTATTAAAATGTATTTTCCGTTACCTCCGGTAAATAGAGTGTCGCCAAATCAACCAGGACTGAAATCTTAAGGATTACCACTTTAAGTTTTTACGGTATTGTTATATTATTTTATTTGTTTATTTTGTAAAGTGTAGGATCTTTTAAAATACATGTTTATGTTTTGGTTTGCCCTGTTATGGACGTAATGTGCAAAAACAGATATTCGAATAGGTTCGAACCTTTGTGTTTTTTTTTAGAATAATTGAACATCATTTTTGGCCAGTTTTGACAGGCCGAGTAGCAAACTCTTTGTCCAACCCAGAGGACGTCAAAGCTTCATCGCAGAGTGATGCAACAATATGAAGAAAACTAAAATATAACAGTTTGTGAACTCTGGGCAGAGAGGGAGAAAACTAAATCAATATGGTAAAACTCCTGACACAAATTACCCAAGATCCCGTAAAGGCCCCTTTCTCCCAACAGATGGGAACCAATTAGCCACCTGACTCCAAGAAAACACTTGGGCAGCCGTGTGGAGCCGAGATGCAAATGAAGCAGAGGGAAAGGTGGAAGCGGTCCTGCCAACTGTCTTGGGAGAGGAGAAATTAATGGAGGAGACAGCGGAGGTGCAGTTTTGGAAAATGGAAAGTAGGATAAAGTGGGAAATGATGTATGGAGGGGGCGCAGAGCTGGACTGAAGGTCCCCGGAGAGGTTACGGAAACAACGAGCGGAGGGCAAAAATATCTGTTGATGGAGAACGTGGTGTAATCCTGCAGGCGGTGGATCCTCCATCAGCCGGCATCAACATCACCACGACATATTCAATCTGAGGCCAACATGAAATCATTGATGTAGTTAATGAACATCTTGTCATATTTATTTAAGTGATGCATTGACTAGGCCAGAGGCTGCTACTGCAGAACATCAGGACTTTCAATCATCATTTTTGAGGGGAAAGTTTAACCGAAAACATTGTATTCAAGAAATATTAAAAAGCCTTTAATCAAACCAAAAGGGTTTTAAGAAGGATATATGAGCCTAACAGTAGGTTTGTGTTTGTGGATGGCCATTTAATCTTCTTTGACATATGCATAATTATGTTAGCCTTAGTTTTAGTCTTGTGCATTGGTGCAGAAATCACAGAATAGCCTTACATGACACCGTTTTGTTATTTGAAAGCATGAAAATCACTAAAAATTGTTTTCGCAGCGACGCGATGTAAAGAGTGATCCAAAACCTGCAAGGGACTGAAAAATAAGGTGCCTGTTTCAATTTGACACAAAATAAAGCTGCAACCTTTTCGGATGCCAAACTCCCAGCATCACATTTCAAATATCTCACACCCCTCCAAAGTAAGAGAAAGAGAGGAAAGGCTGGAATAAGGTGCCAGGACAAGTTAAGCTCTCGAGGACAAATTCAAAGCTGTGGACGTGTCTAAAGCTCCGTGCCTCAGCAAACTCAAAGGCAATGTTTACCTTCATTCCCGCTGACTGCTCACACAAGGTATCAGGGAGCTGTTAGATAAAGTAAATATTGGTAAGTGTAGGTGATATGAGGTGACATAATTCCCCCAGAGATTTCGACTGCACTGGCTGCAACGGCTGAATCCCATAAATCTGCATAATCTGGGGCTCTTCTGCATAACTGCATGAAAATAAAACTATTACACTGTTCCTTAAACATACGTATGTGCTATTAATTTCAAATCGCATTGATTATCTTGGGCTAAAGACAAGTGGCTTTTACAACACCATAGTAGAACAGGTTGATTTAACGTACAAAAAGTGGACAAAATATATATTCATTAGAATTTAACACATTTGGCCTCCACCTGGAGATGAAATAGGTCAAATTACTTTCTACCCATCCATTCACTATCCATCTAAATCTGTTATTTCTAATAATATATGGCCAAAGATATATGGACACTCAGACATTACACCCATATGTGATTGTTGAGAATCAATGGACACAAAAGGAAGAATACAACTATGCATCACTAAATCTAAAACTCCTTCATACAGTTTTCAAAGTCAATATTTGAAACAAAAGTGCAAGAACACGGCCGTTTGGAGCACCTGCGTGTTTTAATAGTATCGATAATGTATCACAAGAGAAGACGAGAGGATATACTCGATAGTTTGTCCCACCCCTAATTGGAAAAACAGCCCTAGGCCAGAAGCGCACCCTGTCCACATACTTTTGGCCATATAGTGCATCTATAGCCTATTCTAGCACAGTTACACATGTTCAAAATGGCCTCTAAATAGGGAATATCTCAACAAAATGTCACATATTAACCTTCAAAAAGGTTGGATTTGTTGCAGGGCTGTCATTACTTTCTCGAGGCGTTGATGATATTATGACTACACCTGTATATCCCCCGCATACAAATGAAAGTGCTTCGTAATTTTAAGTTAAATCCAGTTCCTTATCTTGTTCCAACAACTTGAGCAAACCAAACTAACTGATGCATTTTGAATAACGGAGATAACTATTTTCCTCTGCTCTTTCTCACATTGTTCTGCACTTGTGCTTCAAACAAAGAGCACAATGTTTTAGTGAAATGCCTCAGCAGCTTTTAAATTACTGTGAGCCCGAAACTATGAGAGGTTTACTAGCTCAAAACCTGTCCAGTTGAGAATGATGCCATTTGGAAAATGTGAGTCCAACAATTAGGAGCCATAACAGACGTAACAGGTTTTATGGGTGAAATCCAGCTTCTTTGTCTTTGTGTGTTTTTAATCTCAAACTGTATAAACACACGAATACGCCCACAGTCAAATGTTTCACTTAAAAAGTGCAGTCAGATTTGTTTTGCCTGCCCGTCTCTCCCGCTGCCAAACTCTCCAACCTGGCAGGTTGACAGGTTACCACAACTCCGTCCAATAAACAAGCAACTTATGAATTAATGTGACTGGTGTTTAGAGGATATAACCACCCGGTGTGAACTTTAACAAAACTGCAGGAATGTAAACCTCCCTGCAATAGCTTAATCCAAACAATATAAACTGGAGATGTGTACTGTGCAGATTAGCTCTCTGAGTAACAGAACTATTTGTCCTCCTGCATCCTTCTTCTTCTTCTTCTTGTTCCTGCAACATGTGTTTGTACTTGTTACTACATCGTCTCTGCGTGAGTCACCAACACTGATCGCTGTTCAGTCACTGCACTTGACAAACACCATTAATGCCATGCACATATTGACATTAATTATAGTTTCACACTGGATTAGAGATACAGACTTGACTGAAAACCTCCAAAGAAGCCACATCTAAACAAGGGCTGCAGTTGATTATTATTTAATTTCAATTATGTAATCATTGTCAAACAAACTGGGAAATTACACCCAAAAAAGGGGCCCCAAAACCCCCAAAGACATGTGTCAACTGTGTTTATGTTAAATGATATGATACAGGCCTTATAGAGGCCTAGAAATGTTGTATTCTTCTTCCAGAAAGTTGAGGTCTAATTAGATACAAATTAAAGAAAACAAAAGGTCAAAATTAACGCTCCATATGCTGTGAAATCCTGACTTTTTATCATAGACCAATTAACTACATGCAAACATTGAGAATGCATGTGCACGCCGGTTACAAGAAAACGCCGTCCGCCCCTAAGACACACCGGAAAAGAATAAAACTAGCTAGCAAGAAAAACTATTTTACACGGGACGATTACGTTGTTTTATTATTAACAGAACTCTTCCCTTGATAACAGTTTTTTCTCCAGAGGATGACTTCCTGATTTATTTCAAGGAGGGTAAAAAAAAGAGAAATCACTGCTTTAAATTACGTCATATCATTGCGCTGCAAAATATTGGTTTT
>JAOVVB010176612.1:0-11329 GCA_028570985.1 Heterobranchus longifilis | reverse complement strand
TACTGTAATATTATTTATACTTAGAGTTAATCACGCCACATGTCTTTGGAGCTTTCTTTTTCACTTGTACATATGCTTTTTTTGTTGTTGTTTTTATTTGTTTATATATACTTTTGTGTTTTTGTGTTCTTGTTATGCACCATATCACCAATACAAATTCCTTGTATGCAAAAAAATACTTGGCAATAAATCCTATTCTGATTCTTCTGATTCTGATTCTGAAGTTCATCTAAAGGTGTTTGATGAATACAAACATATAAGCTGTATCTGAGGCTTTCGGGGGGTTCAATCTCTTAAAGGTATGATATGTAGAGGATACGCTTTTATTGTGAAGCAGCAAAATCAGGAAATGTCTGGTTTTCATTAGCAGTAGCCCAACAGATGTAAGTTTGATAATTTGTCCGGATTGAGTCCAGATTTCTGTCCACACACCTGTGCAATCCAATCAGAATGTGATCCTGACTGGGTCATGAGCCAGATCTGATCACATCTGGCTGACATTGAGATCTGATGACAATGCCAGGACGCATTAACTGTCAGGTCTGGAGGACTGTCCAGACGTGACAGTTAATGCGTCCTGGCATGATCGGATGATAAAAGTTGTATTGAAAGGTAACCGTGGCCTACGACACTGCCCAGTTCTTTAATCGATGGAGGATGGAGAGATATGTCAGCTCTCTTCTGCCCTTCCTCTGTCCTTTCCTTGCCGTCTTGAGTTTCGAGGATGCCATCCTCTTAAAGTCTGGATCCGTCATCCAGCTTGAGATGTGACATGCCGAGCACAGGGATGATCAGTAAAGTGAATAGCCAGTAGCCTGTAGCTTTCATTAGTAGATTGCAGCTTTGCCAGCAGCAGACCAGCAGCAGAGCAGCAGCGGTGTGTGTCACAGTGAGTTATAGCATGTATCAGTGAGGAGGGAGCCATATTTAAATGGGCCGCCTTGTTGAGGCAATGGCTGATTGGTGTGTGATTGATAGAGATGATAATTCAATCAGCGGGCTGACAGCTGATTACAGCTGAGGTGCATGACTATACGTGGCCTGCATGAACTAATGCAAAGCTTCATATGAATGATCAGTGGCAGGATTCTATTTCATAGTACGCACAAGAACTTCCTGCCTGGAGTTTGCTGGTGGCTCAGTGGTAGATCACACGCCCCATATATGAAGGCCGCAGCAGCTGTGGGTTTGATTCCTGCTTGTGGCACATGGAAAAAATTGTTTATTTTTACCGCATGAATCTGGCATGAAAACACAGTAGTAATCTATTATAAATCACGTAAAACACATATTATACATGATATAGATGATCTGATTGTGATACATTTTTTTCTGGCCCTCTCCCTGCTGTTCTCCTGGAGTTTCCTCCGATTTTTACCCCCACATGATGACATTTCATCCACTATATTTATTAGAAATAACCTAGTGTCACTACCGTTTGTGATTGTGCTTTTTAAATGGTTATTATGCACATATTCGTCAGGGACACAGACAGCCTGTGTGTGCGCTGCTCAGAGCAAAAACATAGCCTGCACACCAACACACACAAATCAGCTCCACATGAAAACAGCAGAGGAGCAGAATCGCTTGTATCAGAGCCGAGAAATGCACTGATGGAAACAGCCAGGCTACTGCTCGCCTGAGAATTTTCTGATCACGCCTGATGAAAACCCACGGTGAGTTGGAAAATATTGGCATATCGGATATCTGCAAAAATCCAATATCATACATCTCTAGACTAGATGTAAAACTAGACCTTAGGCCTCGGGATTTAAATGGATTACACCAATCTGTATGTGTCCGTGCCAAGTATCTGTCTTCGGGCCAAAGAAAAGGGACATGCGGAGAAAGTCAGGAGAAGAGAGGATTTGTTATATATACACACAGTCGCGTGTGCTTACAGTATACGTTTCCGAGTGACTCTAGAAGTGTCTAAAGTGGTATTTTAGGTCATTTGTAAAACAGTGCAATTGAGGAGGAGGCAGAGAAGAGTTGGAAGAGGGTTTGCGGATGCTTTCTGAGAAGACTGAGCCTCTAAATCTGAACCAGTAACTGTCTTACTCGCTGAAAATCTGCATTGTATCCACTGATGTTGTCTATTACGTGTGTGCAGTGTGTGTCCTCCAGCTGACCCTGACCTCTGACCTGTCTGTTAAGGGTGGATGAGCAAAAAGGAAAATGTGCCTGTGCAGATTAATAATGTATTACATTACGTTTGTCGATTATTTATTTAAAAGCTCCTGGCTTGTTGTGTGTGTAAATGCGGAGGAAACTTCATTATTGCACTTTGAACCCCAGCATACTGTAGCTTACTTAACTCAGTGAGGTCTAATAGAGATGATAGAAACACATGAGACTCATCCCTGATCATATGTTTTGCA
The DNA here is from genome assembly GCA_028570985.1 of Heterobranchus longifilis. Taxonomy (NCBI): domain Eukaryota; kingdom Metazoa; phylum Chordata; class Actinopteri; order Siluriformes; family Clariidae; genus Heterobranchus; species Heterobranchus longifilis. Next base: position 8,948 of record JAOVVB010176612.1, on the reverse strand, counting down.
GGGAAACAGACCACTGCTGCTGAGTATCAAGAATAAAAAGTGGTTTCTGTCCCCATCGTCCAATTTAAATCAGTGTAACTTGGGCTGATTGAGAGATACACAGGAGAGATATTATTTTTCATACAGCATGTGCCCAGAGGATAAAGTCAGTAAATATTTTAGACTGAGAAAATGAGTGCCCAAATATATTTCCCTGCAGACCATATGTGTAGTAGTGTAGTACTAGTAGAATATACTCCTGGAAAAGTGAGCAGGCCTCTCTGGGCGAAGGTTGGCAGTTGCCTTGGAGCGCTGACCGGGTTGTCACGATTCTAGGAGCTCTGTGGCGATGTCGGGAGGTGCTCTGTGATCCAGCCGGTCACCTCCTTCAGCACGGACTCCACCACCTCTGGGAGGTCGTGGTGGAGGCAGTGGTAGCCCCCCTCGTAGACCTGAACAGGAACAATGAGAGAGAGAGTCAGAGAGATGGGGGTGCACGCAACAAGAAAACTGTTTCATTTGGAGAACACCAAATAAAATGTGAGTCTCCGGCCTCTTTTAAAGTTCCCATTTTGTAAAAAGTGAGATTTCCATGTCATTCTTTTTTATTATAAAGCAGGTCTAGGTGCTATATACTAGGACTCCCCCCCTCATAGTCATTTTTTAAAGCTTTTTTCATGCTGAGTGACTTATTACCAAGAAACTTCAACTCAACTCAAAAAAAGTTTAATTTATAAAGCACCTTTCCTGCAAGAAGCAGCCCAAAGTGCTTCACCGAGCAGGATTAAAATAGCACGTACAAAGAAATTGACAACAATGAATAAGATCTATCTAGATATAAGAATAAGACAATAAAACTTTAAAACAGGTAAATGTCAATAAAATAAATAAAACAAAGAATGAAATAATTCAAATAAATTAAAAGCCAATGAAAAGACTGAGAGACTGAGGCGACGAGTGATGAGGCACCTTAATTAAAAGCCAGGCTAAAAAAAGATATGTCTTGAGATTTCTTTTAAAAATTACCACAGAGGTGGAGTCCCTCAGATCCACAGGCAGACTGTTCCAAACCTGTGAGCACATCTCTGGTAAACACACGATTTAAAGTGGTGCTTTTGCATGATTCTCTGTGGAGATCTGTCGATTAAATCAACTAATCGATTAGTGTTAGTCGACTATGGATTTCTTTAGTCGAGGACAGCCCTACTATATACTGGTAAATACTGTGAAAGTATCAAAATGTTCAATCCACGGAGAAATGAAGCTCTGGCGAAAGTTCAGACAGAAAGATTATCCTTTGCTCGTATAAGCCTGTAGTTTTATTTCATTCATTCTGCTCAGCACTCCTCTCACACATGCTCACTCATTATGTCTCTGCTGTCACAGTCTGGGGCTGTCAATCACATCATCAGCTGTTCATCAGCTGTTCATCAGCTGGTTACATCAGCTGATCACATCTCTCCAATAGCAAAGCGACACACCTACATTGTTAGCCTATCATACTGCTGCTGCCTCTGTTTAAATATGATTCTCTCTCTCTGCCTGTAGTACGTTCATGCTGCGGTCATGCTCGCCTCTCTCTGAGTCATTTCATTGCCCCGCCTCCTCCCCATCACCGCCAGTCTTTGCAGATTCATCGCCACTGTCCTGTTGTAACGCTTGCTCTTGGTTGATGTTGGGACTTTGACAATCACTGAGCCTGTTGTAGTCCTGCTCTATATGAAAAGTGTCCTGAGATAACTTTTGTTATGATACGACACTATCAATGAAATTGAATTGGTCTCATCATCAGCATCATCAGCCACCACCATCAGTGTCTGGACTCTACAGGATTTATCTTAAGGCCGATCAGGGCCGGCTCAATCTCCATAGCAAATCTCCCTGTTGAGTCTCAGCACCAAAGACTGTTGTCATGACCTAATTATCATTATCATCTGTCACATTAAACTATTGTCTTTAAGTCATTCACTTGTCTCTCCTGATTGAAGTTCTAGTCGTGGTGCCCCCCAAACCCCCCCACATACCACATTCATAGACACGTCCTTTTCTTACAAACTCTCATAGAATTTATTTGAAAAATTGCCTGTAATTATTACAGAGCTCCAATTTCAGTGTGTGATATCTTCCTGACAAAACAGGCTTAAATAAGGAACAAGTCATTTAGAGTGCAGTATTAAAAGTGACCCCCACCACCACCCTGATATATACCCCCAAATACTAATATGGACCTGAGAATGATAATATAAATAATATTTCCCCTTTAAGTGAACTGGAGATAAGTTGCTTCTCACATGTAAAACCATTTCCATGCAAAATATATTCATACGGTATGGGCTGTATGTATGAGTACGTGTGCATGAATGTATTCATTATTTTGCACATGCTGCCCTGCATGCATGTTATTATGTGTGTGTTCTTGTTCTTTGCACAGTCCCCTCGACCAATCCTCCTCATACCATCCACTCGCTTACAGCCTCTGTGTTTTTGTATGCCTTTGTGTGTGTGCCAGGGACTGTGCTTGTGTGTGAGCTCCCTATCTCTCCCATGAAAAGCCTTTGCTCCTGTAAACTGTATTTCACGGACCAGTGCCACGTCTTTGTTCTCTGTTAGATTTCTCCTATGGGAGCAGAAAAACAAAGTCACGCACCCAACTAAATACTAAAACAGAACACGCAGAAACAAAGGCACGCGCTATGAACAATATGCACACACCCATGCAAGCACAGGTGTATAAAGGAGATTCACACACACACACGCACAGACACGCACACGCACCCACGCATACACACAGACAGACTGACAGATGCGCAGACACGCACGCACACAAACACAATGCCCATGTGTTAAAGAGACTGATAATGTGTGCTGGGATGAGCGCTATTTCTGATATGAAAATAGAAATACATTTGCATCAAAATACAATAAAAACACATCAAAATATAATATTATTTTGTATTTTACTGTATTGTGGTCAGTACCATTTCCACCCACCCTCCCGACCAACCTCATTGTGTGCAATCGATTTGCAGTCCAGGTCACGCCGCAGAGTAGAGATCAGTCAACTCATCCAGAAACAACATTTAATTATTGTCCATTAAGACATTAAGAGCTCAATCCATCATCCCTGCTGCTGCTGAGTGAGCGCGGTCTGTTGTCTGATGAGGTGGGTTGATTAGAAATGTGTTGTGTACTTTTTTATTTATTCATTAGATTTCATTGATTTTTTCATGTGTACCGCAGTCTGACCTCACTCTGCATCTGACTGAGAGGATGTTCATGCACGCACTGCTGCTACAGTCACTGTTCCACATACATACATTTTAAGTTGCACTAATTTGCAGTTATCACTGATTACATTTAGATATCTCAGGAGTATTCTGTATCGAGGAGGGGGGGGGGGGGGGGGTGTTTTATCACGCAGCCAAGATTCAGAATGGAAAACTGTTTTTAATTCCTTGCAAATGCAATAGTATGTTTTTGAAGCCTGGCTTAGTACAAAGAGCACCTCTGCTGAAAAAAACAATCCAATGATCACAACTGTGTACATAAAAATATTGATCAGCTGCTCGGATCAATATTTGCATATTAACCATAGATCGAATGACAATGTGTAAAGTGAAAGGGGGTGGCTCGTAGTGAAACACTGAATTATCACCCGACTCTGCAGTTCCCCTCAGCTCTGCGGAGCTTTAAAGCATCTTTCAACTCATTTGTTTTAGTTTTACTGCCATCTTTACTTTGAGGTTTTGAGTCACTTTTACCGCTCTCATCTCATTTCTTCAGCAGGCAGCTGTTTTCATAGAAAAAACTCTAAAGACCCACTGGACGCTGGATGCAGAATGATGAATGAATGATAATGTAACTCCGTGTCCATCCGATGTGTATACTGGCAACTGTTTGCCAACACATTCACTATATCACCTCTATAAGATGGTAATACATCAGTGCTGTGTGTTCATGTTGTTGCAGTTTTAAGGAGAGAAGTCAACTATGAGTTTCAAGGAGCACAGCAGTAAGAAACACCAAAGTAAGAGTTTAAAACTCTGCAGCCATTAATGGCAAGTCAGAGTTCAGGATTTACACAACTCATTTATAACAATAACACACATCAGTTAAGCAGTTAAAAACAATATTATTAGAATAAAAATGAAAAGTAATAAAACAAAGTTTGTTGCATGGTAAAAGAAAAATAAGCTATACAATCTATTTTTAAGTGCTAGTTAACTTGCTGGTGCAAGCTTTGCAGTAGTAAGGTGTTTTTTTTTCTGCGGACGCTAAACGCAAGCTGTTCCTGCTTGTCGGTTAATGAGGGTCGGCTATTGATCAGAAAAAAAAAAGAAAATTAGCATCCCTACACATTTACTATTGGATAATGCTGCAGTGTTTTGTTCCTTATTACAACAACAAAGAAGATATGAATATGCCTCTAAATTACATGTTCTCTATAACAACAGGTCATGATGCTCATGGGTAGTATTGTATTTAGTGCCATGAAATAAGTAAACATTTATAACAATGGCTATAGCCCATCAGTATATTTTTTAAACGGCCTCCTCCTGAGACTCTTGTATCAACTAACATCACTAAAAGTAAACAGCACACTTGTCTCTGGACACCTCAGTACTCTGTTTTGTATATATGTCTGATGACGTGTCTGTCTGAGTGCATGTGTGTGTACTTACACAGTATGTAGGCTGATCTTGGCTGTGTGTTTTTGCAGACTGACAGTGCAAAACGGCGTCGTGGACGGTGGAGAAGAGACAGGCCTTCGTCACTTTGTCGTTAAAGAAACCTCCGGTCTGCAGGTTGTCCACGACAACAGCTGGAGGGAGAGGCAGAGAGAGAGGGAACGATGGATCCACAGGCAGTGTCGCGTGTGAAAGAAAAGTTTTGGGAATGTAGAAGGAGACAATGAGCGTGTCAGTATAAGAGGACAAGAAATGGGAGTGAAAAAAGAGGAAGAAATAGAGGGAAATCAAAAAGGATTGAGTAAGACATTTGGAGTAGGAGAAATAAAATGAACCAAAAGTAAATAAGAGACAGAGAGAGAAGTGAGTGGGAGGGGTAGTCCTTGAGTTAATTGAACCTCATTATAATTCCTGGCTGTGTAAATATACTTTGCAGTCCTTTTGCACAATAAAATATTTTTCTCATTACAGGCTATCAACAGGCTATTCAGAGAAATAAACTGGGCGGCTCCCAGCATTGTGCTTATAAGATCTTTTTCCCTGGAGACCCACATTTCTTCCAGCAAGTTACTATGTAAAAATAAACACTTCTTTTTAGCTTTCTTTAGGACTCATAATCTTCTCATGAGCCACTATTGCACATCATGCCAGACTTTGTAAAACCCACCAGCTATTGACTGAACTACTTCCGTCACAGAAACGCTACAATAACATCAGCAAACGGCTAAAATAACATGCAGTGTTGTTGAATGAATTCAAATTGTGTGTGGCTGAGCGAGTGTGGAAGGGGAATGTAAAAATACATCCGTGTGTGTGTTTTACAATATGTGGGACAAAGACATCCCAGTGGGATTTTGGTATTTCTCTGACAAACTGTCAGGGGATCACTAACGTCTGCAACGGAAGATTTATTCAAATGGATTTAAAACTGAAAGAAAACATTGGGAGTGCTGCACTGTCAAGAAACTAGGTGTTGTAAAAGTAAAAAATAAGGTGTTCTTCATGGGCAAGTAGTGAAGTAAGATTAAAAACTGTGACTGTGTCCAGCTTACTTTTGATGGAAGTCCATGGTGTGGGTGGGCAGTCAAAAAATGTTAAGAAAAAAAGTTTAAAATCCTTTATAAATACATGGATAACCAATAAGTTTCGACTCAAAGAGTTTTCTTCAGATTTGACCCTGAAGTCGAAATGTTTTTACCATTGAAAAAGGATTTTTAATCAGAGTGCCTCGATGTTTGTTGACTGCCAAACGACACCCTGGACTTCAGTCACAGTTTTTTATTCTTACTGGATTTAAAAACTATTTTATAATAGAAAGGCAAATGAAGAGAATCAACCCACAGATTTAAGAAAATATATTTTCCTGGTAACACATACTAATCTCTGTAAACAGATTCTGCATATGAAGCAACGGGACAAGATTTTGGAATCAGAAGCACGCTGGTTTTCATTTGTAGTCCGAGCCCCCAGAGGCTAAATCATTGTAAAAAAAAGAAAGCCGATGGGTTTCGAGATTGAACTGATACATACAGAAAGCAGATCTATAGTCATACAAACAGCTGTTACCAGTATAGCTGCTCTGATGATGGTCTTAACTTTAACTTTTCTGATTAATTTTGTTTAAAAAATGTAAAAATGGTCTATTCTGCAAGAATCCGCACAGCAGCATTTAGTTTTTATGCTCCACGTATCTGGAACAAACTCCCAGAAAACTGCAGGTCTGCTGAGGCTCTCAGCTCTTTTAAATCAAAACTAAAGACTTTTCTGTTCGCCACTGACTTTAATAAAATCACATAATTATTAATCTCTCACACTGCACTGTAACCTTTATTCTTGTATTTTATATATCCCAGCCTGTTTTTTTTATTTTCATTTTCCATTCCTTTAAATGACTGTCTTTTTTTTAATTGTTTCTTTTTTTTTTAAATGACTGTCTCTGACTGTTTTTAAAATGTCTGTTAATGTTTTGTGTAAAGCACTTTGAATTGCCTTGTTGCTGAAATGAGCTATATAAATAAACTTGCCTTGCCTTACATAAATACATTTTCCATGTACTTCACGTTTTACTGCACTATTTTAAAATTGTAGTTACTTTGCCACGGCTTTCACTACCATTATAGGGTTTAGGTGCAGCACCTAAGATGAATGAATTATTTTATTTTTTTTAATCTTTAAGCTTTTTTGGTATTGTTTATCTGCTCTAACTTTTCCAAATATTTGTACACAGATATGATAACAATGGTCCAACATGTAGTGAAATTGCATCATTGTAATGAATTGCGCCAAATGTGCACACCTAAGTCTTCCAATGCTGTTTACAGGTTCAGATTAATACAAAATATGATCAACTAATAAATGATGGTGTATTCTTTTGGATTAAGATAACCAGAACATTAAACAACATTAAAATGATACAGACATTACTGCATCAATAATTATAATCCAATAAGTGTTGGGAGGGTTACTTTTAAAATGTAGATTACTGAATTACTGAATACACGCCCTAAAATATCATTTGTGAGATTTGTCTGGCTCTTATATTTCCAAAAACACATTTGTGTGGCAGGTGCACACAAATTGTTGCATTACATAAAATCAGATAATAATGTACACAACATAACTTAATACTTTTGGTCATCTTTTATGTCTGTCAGCAGGTTATACAAATATTTAATTACTAATGAAAGGTATTTCAAAAAGTGGTAAATAGCTCAATACAATGTTTTCAAATTTGCCTTTTTTAATTTCCTGAAGAGTAACAGTTTTGAACATACAAGGTTTCCACCCGACAGCGACGATATTATACTTTTAATGTATAATTACCTCTTTATATTGTAGTTTTCATTGTTAGTGGCAGAGTCTAATGCTGATCTATGACATTTGCTGTTGTTTTCTCTCTAACATCGGGTTTTCACATGATTCTTACTCAGGAAACAGAGAATACTGGTATATATATATGTTAAAAAAACAAAGACATCTTTTTAAAATGTTAATGTGCATAAAAATAGCTTTATTTCCAATAATAAATCAGAACCTGCATGCAGAAACCAATGATTCATTGGCTTCTCCACTCCATTGGTGATTCACATGTGGTGTTTGTGACATTAAGCAGCAGAACATACGTATCTCTCCCATGCTCACTGACCAGACCTGGGGGTGATTACCAACTGAAATGCTTTTTCTCTCTCTCTCTCTCCTGTTTGAGACAGCTGACCCTGGAGGAAAAATATTCACTCCCTCATAAAAAAGACACAGTGAAGTTGATAATTTGCTGACAGATTAAGTCCAAATCTAACCCTCCTCTGCCTGACGTCAGCTGATGGTTGATGAAACAAGTATCAGTGTTTGCTTGACTAGATTATTTTTGTTTCTTTGGGAGGTAAAGGCCTTGAACAAAGATGTTTCTTGGCAGAATTTCCAACAACTCCTCCAAACCGTACAACCACATACGTCGTTTGTTTCTACTCTCTAATATGACCTGTAGGAGCAGCCACTGCCCGATCCGTACCGGCTGCCCCGATCCGTTCTACACATGCACAAAATTATTCCTGCCCGATTTGTACCACGCATGTGTGAACATTTTGACGGACGTCACACCAAAGATCGTCTACTTTCTGTAGTTTTGCGGCTGTTGGCATCCGCAGATGTTGTATTACCGTCATTCTGCTGCTCTAATCAGCAGAATGGCTCTTCCAGAGCTGATGATGAAAAACAGCTGAGCCATCTTGTGTTGTTCTGATCTCTGTTGAGAGTTGCACATGCGCAGTACCGATCAATGACAGCCACGTGCGGAGAAAAGATCAGGCAGCGCCGTATTCTGCGCATCCGCTGACTTAAGCGCATGTGCAGAACGGATCGGGTTCCCGGCAGTGACAGGAGGGTTTACTAAATCAGCGCCCCCTAGCGGTGGCAGGAAATACGACCCGTAGGAGTGTTTTCCGGCCTCATACCGAAACCTTAACAGTCGCGGTTTTAAACATGTAGTTGACGTTGTGTAACATAGTTTGGTTAGGTTTAGGCACAAAAACAACTTGTGGTTTGGGTTAAAATCAGTAGATTTGTTACGTTACTTCACTTCTGTGCATACAGGCATGATGTAATTAAAAATAACTCTGATGGGACAGGGACATGCGGTCTCCTGGGTCCTGTTTGACCCATCCATCACCTCTCCCACCCGCCCTAAACGCTCTAAATATTAGATGATATGACTTCCTGCTTTGCTCCCATCATAATTACTACGGCCACTAGAGGGCGCCGCCTAAAAATAAATGTAAATATGGG
>JAOVVB010176592.1:0-25260 GCA_028570985.1 Heterobranchus longifilis | reverse complement strand
CATAGTTTGGTCGAAGTTTTGTGCGCCGGCCGCGTCGCGCTGGCCGGACCTCATTTGCATAAAGTTGAAGTCGAGTCGAGGGGAGGCGGAGATTCACATGCACTAACATGCACGCGCGGAGATTCACATGCACTAACATGCATGCACGACTGTCCCGTCATGTAAATAAAGAGGCTTCTCCAGATGAAATTACGTTCTTTACATAGCAATTTTTTCTCATTCCTGAAATCTAAGAAGAATGAATTTCGCCTATTGCTCCTTTAAAGCAACAGAACTGATATGACTGTTTATTGCAAGAAATATCGTTATTGCAATATTCAACAACATTGTCGCATATTTTCCCCATATCGTGCAGCCCTAATATATGTGCAGATTTCATGTTCACTGGGAGTACACAGCATTAGCTTAGTCTACTAATTGATTTTCATGTCGCACAGAAAAGATTTTCTAGAAATGTCTAGAAAAGAGATATTTTCAATGATGGTTTGACGATGTTTCTCTTTGCCGCGGCTCCTCTCTCAGGAGAAACATGAGGGTCATCATGAGTTCAAAACTAAGGTTGAAAAATGACTTCACACACAAACACATGCAGTACTCCCCTGTGTATTCTAAATTATACTCAGAGTATGTGGCCTTTGCCTTTGGCCACACAGAGGTTACCCTCTTCTGACAGGAAATTATTACGTTATTATTACGCTCATTGAGGTTTACATACAGGCATGCATACTGAAGATGCATACAGTCAGAGAAAACACAGCCATTAGACAGAAAAGTATTTGTAATTGTGCACATGCACACACACACGCATTAGCCAGATTATCATAAGGCTCAAACACGTCACCATGCAAACACACTAAATGCTTGCCTCAACTAATGACTCGTGTGTTGTAGTTTTCTCTGTGCTTTCTCTCTAAGTGGAGCCAGATTTCCTTCATCTCTCTGATTAGCACCTACAGTGAACACATCTGCACTCTGCTCAGCGCTCCATGTTTCCCTGAGCAGCTGCTGAGCACCAGGGCAAACACACAACACCGCAATCACTAACCAGACCCGCAGCAACTGAGTCACTGATGGACAGGCTGGTTGACCGACAGGCTGCACCCAACATCTGCTGGCCATGTGTGCCTCAGGCAGCAGGGCACCGTGCTGCCAGTAGCTGGCTGCAGAAGAGAATTATACAGATATGATCATCGTAATCATCTAAGTCCCACTGCACGTTATGCGTTTTATGTGCTGCGGCTGCACTATTGCACCATTGTTTGTTGCGGGGGCTTCGACTTTCATGTTCCACCATCAGCACCATCAGAACAGTCTGAAACTGGCAACATTAAAGCCGCTTTCACATGATCAGAGCGCAGAGGCAAAGCACATCGCAGGTACACGCCATCATTGCTTCTGGCTGATGTCAGATGTTATTTCATTCGATGCGCTTTGAAAGGTCAGCGCAACTAGGTCAGAGTTGAAATAATTTTAACTTTGCGAGCAGCGCATGACAGCCGACAGCGCTCTGTTTAGTCGGACGGCACCGCTCTCCCCATAGGAAAACAATGGCACAGCCAGCGCAGAGCATTTATACAGCCGATCATGTGTAGGCAGCTTAATGCCGCCCCTCCAAACTGAAGCGTTGCATACTGTACACATCACTGTTTTACTGCTGGGATTTTCCGTTGTAAAATATTGCCAAATTGCTGACATTTTGCTAACGTTAGCTCTGACTAACGTTACACTCTCTGCTAGCAAACCAAACTGGAAATTAATTCTTCTTTGCCTCTCTAAAATCAGTAGTAACTTTGCCAGTGGCAGCACAGTGCAACTGTAGTTACTGTGTGTCGGGAAAACTGCAGTTTTATTCGAGTGAAACTACTTTAGTTGATTTTTTGGGGGGTTAAAATACATGGTATCACATCGGTGCATAGGCCTACTTGCTGATACCCAGTCCAGCATTGTAGGCAGTATTGGAGTCATTTCCAATACTGGTATCAGTATCGGAACAACTCTAATCCTAGAAATAGGGATTTCAAATGCTCAAATATGGATACAAACTGGCAGCCATCTGATCATAAGTTTGCATTTTCCCAGGGTGAACATAGAGGTCAGACAGACACTAAAAACACAGTTTCACGTTGATCTTTATTGGAATAAATCACCAGTAACTGCAGACACGTGGGAATGAAGGCCTGTCAGGAGCAGCGTCGGCAGTGAATGAGCTTCACGTTGTTTTTATCCAGCCCCACTCTCCACTGTCCACCTGTTGCTGATGATATTCCATGTTTCCTCCCCAACATGGAGTGATTCAGACGTCTCCGGGATGAGACAGGAATGTGAATGTTTCCTCCAGTGGGACCAGCTGTCTCCCAGTGCCATGCCTTGTTAATCTAACAGCCTGTGTAATGGCCAGCGTCTGGACACACTCACTGAAGCCCTGTGTGTTCGACAGCCAGGCCGTCAGTGACGATCTCAGAAACAGCTGAGAAGACTCACAGAGCATGAGGCAAAGGCAGAATATATAATGAATGCAGTCCAAATATATGAACATTGACAAGTTGCTGCAAATAGACTCTGAATCCTGGGTTTTTTAATATATAAATAATTTTCAAATACAAATTTAAACAGGTTTGGGCCATCCTGTTCTTTTTTATGAATTTAATACAAATCCTCTGAAGCCAGAGAACTCATATTTTCCTAGGTAGTTTTATATAATAAAATGTAATTTATATTGTACATGTAATTCATAATGATCCAATAAATGTGCATCACAAAAGATGAAAAAAACATAAAAGAAAAGGGAATATTAAAAACAAAGAAATAATTTGTCAGAAGAGACAAGTAAAAGAGATATTTCAAAGCAAAGTTAATGAATAACAATTAATACTGTGGGTGAGATCAAATAAAGTAAAAGTCTGTCAAAAGCAAGTTTGAAAAGATGAATTTTCTGTTTTCTGTGAAAAGTTGTAAGAATGGTGCGCTGCACATTTTAAAATCTACCGGGAGGCTGAGAGGACTGAACGCAGCATCACTGTAGGCTTTAGTCCTGGACTGAGGAGGAGTTACTGAGTCCAGAGAGAACACAGTAACATTTTGATGAGATCCACCTATAAATAAGATTTTAGTACAGGGGTGTTATGTGCTTTCAGTCCTGTTTTGGGGAATCCTTGTTGCAGTGTTTGATCACGTTTTTAGAAAGACCTGTGAACAGAGAATTACAATTACAGGGCTTTCCACAAGATATGGAGTAACCGGGGGTAGATTTTGGCCGTAAAAGCCCAAATTTGGTGACCTTCGACACATTTTGCCACTGTTCTATCATATACAGTGATCTGAATTATTGCATATTTTAACAAGTTTGCCTACTCGGTTGTAAACATGTGGTGAATTATTGTAAAGGAAAATTAGGCTTATTGTGCCTTTTAGCCCACACAGTTGGTAAATAGCTAATAATATTTAAAACCACATGCATTCCTGACTGATCAGAACTTTTCTAATTAAGAATCATTAGACCACATTTATAATTTTTTTTAATTTTAATTTATTGACACCTTTACTGTAAGGCTCATCAAGATACCATGGTTAATGTATTATTTTACTAGAAACATTAATGGTCTTCCATTCAATGAAAATACACAATGTTATTTTAAGGGGGGACATGTTTTCATCCCATGTCTTATCCAGACTATGTATTGGTTTTAAATTAAATTATTTATAAAATTAACCTATGCCAAAAATAAGTAGCTGAGTAGTCAGCTGTTTGGCTGGCAGCTGGTGCTTATGGAAAGATCTGCAATAATTGAAAGTGTACTTGAGAGTAATTGAGTGTACAGTAATAGTTGAGAAATGGTGTGACTTTGGTCACGGTTCCTGCTCGATGCAAAATGAGGTTGTCTCTTTTGGCCTGTTCCTTGTAACCAAAATCTCAGTTTTGAGGAAAATTTTGAGCCATTTAATTACTACTTAATAAAATGCAATTTACAAGAATAAAAGACAGAGCATACTGATGGAAACAAGGATGGATGACTGGTTTTCAGTTGAGATACCTTAATGGCAGCATGTACAAACAGAAAAAATGGGGCCCAGGACGGGCCCCTGGGGGACACCACAAGACATATTTACAGAACCCCTGGAGAACCTCAGTGTTTTACGTATACATTTTGAGCTCATAGCCAACCACCAGTGGTACCGAAAAACACATATAACTGCAGACTAGCCTTATAACATTCTGTGATATATCAAATTCTAAAATTCCTTTTGTCATCTCCCAAAATAAGATGTCGACTATTTCTTGATATTTTCTGTTATTCCTCTCCAACTGTGCGTCTGTAGCCTTGTCACCACCTTTCACACCATAAGTCCTCATATTCTTAAATAATAAATGACATTATGGTCAGCAATCATTTCTATAAGCAAGGCCATCTGTGCTGATTAAGAAAGGGAGGAGGAGGAGAAGGTGAACAGCGGGGCGGAGAGGGGAGTCAGAGCTGGTGAGATGCAGCGGACATTAGAAGAGAAGAGAGATGGGAGGCGAGAGTTGAGATTAATAAAGAGGCGAGGAGGGAGGAGAACAGCTGGATGTTTGGCTGTGGGAGTTGACCATCCATCAGCTAAGTGCAGAGCAAAGAGAGGACGGAGACGCAGAGAGGGAGAATGTAAACTAATTAGCTTGGGGGAGTTAAAAATAAAAGGCTGTTGACTTTTCTCTGCCCGGGTTTTATAGTAGCTGTCTGATGGTGAGTGCTAAACATATCTGTGCCGCCTTCTAGTCCCACACACTCTCAGGTCAGGTATGCAGCTCACTGCCTGCCTTAAAATGATGCTATTCTTGTCTGCTCTCTGTCATAGCCAAGCTGATATTGGATCTGACCGTGCTGTCATTTTAATATTCTTGGCAGCATGTTTCGTTTAACTCTTAACACGCCTCCTGTCTGAGCAAATCTGTGTGTCTTCTTTTTCTTCTGTTTGTCTTGTTTTTCTTCATTGTTTACGCTGGCGGATGTGACAGCAAACTGTGTCTCGCCAGCCGGTCCCAGTGGAATGTGTCATGTTGATGCCACATCCACCCCCCCACCCCCCTCCAGCACATGTAGCTGCAGGAGTTAGTTCTATGTGATTACATGTATACAGATGGGTGACAAATTAAAGCTAAAACCAACATAAAGTAAGTGAGATATTGGGCCACCACAAGCCTCCAGAACAGCCCCTGAACCCCACTGCAGGGACACCCTTCTTACAAACTATATTCCCTCAGTGGTGGTTTTGATGATTGTGGTCTAACATTGGTCCAAAATCTCCTGGTGTTTCATTGACCCTTTGCTATGCCCTGCCACTCTTAAAGCAATAGTTAGACATTTTTGAAAATATGTGTATTGGCTTTCTCACCAAGAGTTACCACTCTCATATGTGCGCTAAATAGAAGCTACACCCAGCAGCCAATTAGCTTAGCTTAGCATAAAGACTGGAAGACAATGGGAAACAGCCTTCAAATATCCTTTATCAACTGTTGCTTGCTGCACCTGTGAAGCACTCTGTTAAAGCACGGCAGATATGAAGTTTACAATTACAACAGAGGCTACTCAAAATTCATAGTCATTTTTTAAACAGTTTGTCCTTGATTTCAGACAGAAGGAGACAGAAGCAGCCTTTCATTTTTAGTCGCCAACATCTTTTGCTTTAGTGCCTGCTCCATGACTTTGCTGCCTAATTTTAAATGTTTCAAACTCACTCTTGTCCTTCTAATGTTTTATGTAAAGCACTTTGAATTGCTTTACCTTGTCTTGTCGATATCAACACTGCAAAAGCCTCTTGAATATGTATATGATACTAGATACTACATTTGTGCTCAGAGCTGTAATGTGTTAGAAAAAAACAGACTGGGGCGACCTGATAGCCGAGTGCACATACCACATGACCGCAAATGCCCCGAGCAACGAGTCCCCGGTTTGATTCCTGGCTGGCTGGACCATTTGCTGCATGTCCTTCCCTTACTCGCTTCCCCCACATTTCCTGTCACTTTCACTATCAAATAAAGCCATAAAATGGCCAAAATCTTTCAAAAGAAAAAACCCGACAGAGTTTAACAGCCCCCAGGTACTGTCTGGTGACCATGAAATCCACAGTATATGATTCTTTCAAACAATACTCATTAAACCATTTAGTGACTCTTTGTATCAGGAATCTGGATTCTTTGTGTTTCTCCACTCATTTATCAAAAATAAAAATAAATCATCAAATGTGTCACCCATCTGAAGGTTATTTTTAACAAAGAAAAATAATCTAGTTGCCATCTGCAGTCTGGCCTGCAGGAACCTCCATGTGTTGTGACTGTCCCAACAAACAAACAGCAGCCTGGTTTGTCTCTCTGATCGTCTATTAGTGAGAGTTTTTCTTTCGCTGCATGACATGAAATAGCATTTCTTAAAGTAAATTAAAGACATGTTGGCAACTGGCACATTTTTTAAAAGGTTTGGCCACTTGTGTACTGTACTTTGTGTTTACTGGTGGAAAGCAGAGAGGAAATCAAAGGCAGGGATGAAAGCCAGGAATAAAAGCAGCTCACCTGGGGCCGGGGGTGGAATTCATTTGTGGGAATGAAGCTTGGATGCCCTGCAGACTGCACTGTGCGTTCTGTGTCACTGCCTCTGACAGTTAAAGCATTGCCTCATGTGAAAGACCTGTTGGCTTAGAGTCAGATTTCACTGTCCTTTGGCATGAACGTAATGATAGCATGCCTTTTTTAACTGTTAGCCCAGAATAGGTCAACAACAGCAGACAATTTGTCACCTGATGTACGTCCTAAACATAGTGACTGCTGCCACAGTAATATAGGTCATCTATAGAAAAGTAGTCTTTGTGGTGTAATATGAAGAGTGTAGGGATGCACCGATACCACTTTTTTTTCAAACCAAGTACAAGTACAAGTACTTACATTTGGGTACTTGCCAATACCGAGTACCGATATGAGTATAGGGTTGGATATCGTTTGCTTTTTGGCACCAGTGGCGGTGCCTAAGCGGTACCTGAAATAATTATTTAAAAAGATAGGCTACATGGTATCAAGTCTGATATAACTGCTGTATTATGTACCACATTAAGGCCACATGGTCACACTGGTTATTTCACCAGTTAACTGGGAACAAACTGATGGCAGAAGGGCAGCAACAGCTTGAGTTACTCAGATTTTCGAGTTTACCTGAATGCAGCGTGACTTTCCGAGCTGCACTTGAAAGCACCATGAAGTGTCGACACGCTGCTTTGTTTGGTGTTTATTTACAAAACTCAAGAGGAAGGCATGTTTCCACACCGATACAGTGACTTCAGGGAAGCACAAGGATTTTACAGTTCTGCTCTTTCTCCATCATCTCCAACTCCAGCAGTTTCCGTGGTGTCCTGTCTCAATGTTAGCTGTGTCTTTAGCTGCTGACTTCTGCACGTACTGGTGTTCTTAAGTTGCCTTAAAGTGGTATCGGTTCCGGTATTATCGGAGTAGATATACGAGTACGAGTACGTGAGCACAGTATCGGACCCAATACCGATACTGGTATCTGTATCGGTGCATCCTACCTGCAGTATATGATGCCTAAAGCAGCTCAATAATAAACACTAATGTGGTGTGTAGCTACAAGAGGCTAAACAAGCGGAATAGTGCACAATACAGTGCAGGGCTACAGTGCTGCTGCTGTTACAGGCTAATGGCTGGTTAAACAGCAGTGCTTTGTGAACTGAGACCCCCCCCTCCCCACACACACACACACACACACACACACACACACACACACCACAGCCCCCTTCTCTTCTCTCAGCTGTCAGCCTGCATTCCTCCGTGCTTCTCCATGTATGGCTGCAGAGGAAAGAAAGAGAAAACGAAGAAGGAAAGTAACTGCTGTTTAACCATTACATCAAAGCTTCAATATTAACTTTTTGTCCTTGCTTTAGAAGAGGAGTCAACTTATCCTGTGCTGGTACTGAGCCTCATCAAAATACACTCCTAAACATGCAGGGCTTAAAGTCCTCAGGCATCATGCCTGATTTCAGAAATAGAGCAGTTTTAAAGTCGTATGATACTTAATTCAATACATTGAACACATTTCCTCCTGGACAACATTTCAGGCGCACAGCTCTTTTCTTGTTTTAACCCCTGAACATGCCATGACATCTGAAATCCAGTACCAGGCAAAACTGGGGATTTAAAGGAATAGTTTGACAATGTGCAGCATACCCTTATTCGCTTTTACGGTACCACTCTCATATCTGTTACACATGATGCATTTTCATTGTCTTCTTTTGGTCCAGCACCTGCCTTCAATGGTTTGTGGATCTGCGCGACTAATGTGTTTCCACACACATGATGAACTATAGTTTGGCATTAAGTCTGCCATGTTTCAGGGGCTTTAATCTTGTACATGTAGGGTTGTAGACAGACCAATCTTTATAAAGTCTGACTGTATTGTTGATGTCAGAAAGTTGCACATGGCATCTTAATGCACTTTCCCAAAGTGTCTACCTGCAGGAGTCTGCAGCTCCTGCAGTTCAGGAGTGTTGCACTTACACAGTTGAAGCCTCTAGTCTGCACTAAAAGTGTATACTGCACTGTAAAGCGCTTTGAATAGTGTCTAGCAAACGACAGATATCATCCATGTATCTCTCTGTCATGTCTCCTCCCTCCTCTGTGCTTCCTTCTCTGGTTTACATCAAGACAGCGGTCTGATCACTGTCAGCTACGACGTCTCTGACGTCACTCTGCCAGGCCTTTAGTTACAGCTTCAGTGTGATAATCACAAAACATGCTTTGCCATTATCGTTTGATAATGAAGTTGTTCTGAATTGTAGTACACATAAGTATAAAAATAGTGTTTTTAAAAAAATGCTTAAATTCATGCATTACAAATTTGTGAAAACTAAAGTGAAGTGATTTAAAACGAGTCTACCTTTTTGTTCAGCACTATCCTGTGTGTAATAATATCCTGTAAGTAATATGCAATTCATTATTCTGTGTATCTTGTTTTCATGATGTCAGCCCAACTCGTGTTAAGCCTGTGTCGATTTTCACAGACAAACAAACGCAGAGATAAAAGACGACAAGAAACCCGTGATTATACGACACATCAGACATCTGCTCCGTTCCTCCCCCCCGGGTCTCACACACACACACACACACACACACACACACACACACAGACAGACACACACACACCTTTGAGTCCGTGCCAATAGTTTCCAGAATAGATATCAAGTTGTGTCTGATGGGTCTTCCTGCTGTCTGTACTGTGTCTCCCTTTTTCTCTCACACATCTGACCCGCTCTGTTTGTGTTTTTTCACGCTCTCTTCCTCGCTCTAAAGGAAAAGAGAACGACCTCAGGTCATTATGTCAGTCCGTGTCTTGGCTGATAATGATAAATGTGAAGCAGCTCAGATTGTTACTTTAAACAAACCCTCTAATAGGTGTGTTTTGTGTATCGTCAACCAGCACGTACTTGATGTTTACATCATTGGAGCATCTGTACAACGTTATGTACTTGAATCCTGAGTTATGATTATGTAACTATGAATGAGTGTGTATGTGCATGTGTATGTGTATAGACCCGGGGTGGCCAAACTGCGGCTCACAGGCCAACTGTCAATGTCAAATGTAATCTCAGAACCCATCGGCTGTCGTCTCGCAGAGTTTTCGGGGCTTCTGGTGTAACTTGCTTGAGTCGCTTCCGCTCCCTACAAATGTCCGGGCCAAGACCTCCTCTTCCGTCCGCCGCTCTTTGTTTACAGTCCGACCAGCAATGGCCCTGGGAGAATCGGCAACTCCTGTCATTTTTCGACTTTGAAAGCAATTTATTGATTTTATTATGCGAGTCGAACATTTCTCCACACAACACACAAACATCGCTACTTTTTGTAGGTGCTTAGGTCGACATTTCCAGCATTCCGTCTCTTTATGATTATGATCAGATTATGTCAAATGTTCTACTAATGTTCTAGAAATTTAATTTTCTATGGCACATCGGGAAACACAGCTTTTCCTGCAGTGTAACTGGTTGAAAACTATATGCATTTACTATTGTTTGGCCCGTGACTCCTTATATTTTTCTGTATATGGCCCACAGTCAAAAACGTTTGGCCGCCCCTGCTATAGATGCACAGGTGCACATAACAGCCTCATAGTGTAGGCGTGTGTTTGTGACCTACAGTGTGTTAACCACGTATCTGCCTGTTGCTCACTTGGCTGGCACCAACCTGAGACTTGCACAGATGCCAGGCAAACACAGAGAAAGTGTGTGTGTGTGTGTGTGTGTGTGTGTGTGTGTGTGTGTCCATGTGAAATCCTCCTCTGTCCTGTTCCCAGCAGGCTCTCTATCTGCAGCTGGTCTCAGAGCAGTGTCAGGCTGTGATAATGTCTTTGTCTACCTTAATCAGTGAGTGTAGACCTGCACAGCACATCCACACACTGACAGCTGCAGTAACCTGTTGTACACAGGCTCATAATGTTCAAATGTGCTCAGTAACAACAGGACACCTGCGGGTTCTTAAAAGTATTAAAAAGCATTAAAAGCAAAAAGTGTGGAATTCTGATGACAAAGGTCTTAAACCTTTTCCTTGTCCTTTCGTAGGATTAAATAAATACTGTAACATCATAAATAAATGCTTTTCTGTGTGTTAAACATTACAATTTACTCTGTTTGGTGTGACTGGATGGTATACGACAGTCCAGATGTGCGTCCATATTCTTCATTTATCGCTATAAACTCAGCCATGTTGCAGTTAAGATCAGAGGCATCTTAGGTGTTTTTTCCTTACTTTGCTCGGTCTTTTGTGCAACAGTTTAACTGACTAAAGGATTCCTCAAGTATAAGACCAAGATAACGAGAACATTTTAAGGAAACCTTAAGGAGAAGACTTGAGGGTGTTTTGTGCAACTGGTTTTATTTTAAGGAAACCTTAACTCAGACTTTAAGGAAAATCTTAACTTAAGGCATTTTGTGTAACCGCGCAATGGTTACTGCAGTGTTTTGCTTTACGCTATAAAATCCAGACTGATTTTCCATAATATCCTTCATACTTTTGTCACTATGACAGTGAAGTTGGAATTACATAATTTCATCCTAAGTGGTATTAAAACGATCTTAAAAAGTCTTAAATTTAACTAGGAAAACACTGGGGGTACCCTGAACAATCTATTGATATTATTTAAGCCAACAAGTGGTTTTTGTCATTCATTATGTGCTGAGTCTCAAGAAATAATAGCACTGAAGCAGAGGTAGAACTGACTAAATATTGTGTTTGCCACAATGTGCTGTGCTGCTTTGTAGGAGGCATTTCTGATACTGATATCAGAACAGCTCTAAACACAATGCAGTCCCCGAGTCCCTGAGTACCTATTGTGTGGAGTGTTAAAGTTCAAAAAGTGCAAAGTCAAAATAGTAAAAACAGTAATTTCACCCGATGAGCCCCGAGGGGTAGTTGGACCTCACAATGATCTAATATGATATAAATGTTCTTGAAAAAGAACATTTATTTCATGTCTTCAAAATGTCCCGTCAAAACAAAAAAAGCATTGGAGTAGCTCCATCTGCTGCAGAAAAATCCCCCCGGAGCACAGCACTGAGCCCCTCAGTGTGAATGTGTTAATGTGTTAAAAAGACTAAACATTCATCTTCTTTATCTGTTGGGGAATGTGAATATAAACCCTATTTTCCAAAGCTTGTGGAATTTCACCCACAGTGTAGGAGTGTTTTGTAGAGACGTTACTGTTACATGTTGCCATGTAGTCTGCACACGTATGAAGGGAGGATTAGAAACACCTGTTGTGGACAGACCGTAGATTGACAGCAGGACCCCTGGTCTCCACTCTCCTACCGGTTTCGTCATAGCAACAGACGCACAGCTCGGATCCCAGAGGCATGTAGGAGGAGACATCCGCTATAAGATGTCCGGTGTGTGTGGCGGCGGCTGCTCCTGGTTGTCATGGAAGTTTATAAGGTTTATTTTAACTCCCACGCATCGCACGGCTAGTCACACCAAGGCTCCAGAGCTGTATCACAGAATGACACACGATCTGAAGATGTTGTACTTCCAAACGCTGCTGGTCTCAGTTGACCTCTGTGTGACCTGGTTAGTGTCCAGATTTAGCATGTAGCTGGGGCCTCTTGTCAGGTCAGTTCTGTGGGACCCCTGCAGACAGCAGAGCCTGGTAACCTGCAGGGTGTCCTCCAGATAATCCGCCTCTCACTGGATGTTGTCTCAACATTAGATCGGCTCTTGATCATGCAGTAGCTGTGTAGTTGCGGGGGGCCAGTGTCCAGCTCCATAAGCCCTTCGTACCTCATGACCTTTATGAGGCTTCTAGTTTGTAGAAAATATTGTTGTTTTTTTTGTCCAAGAGTTATAAGACATAACAAATATGATAAGTTACCCAATTTGCCTCTGACCACAAAAACGGCAACATACAAATACAGCTTTCATTTGTTTCTGTGCCTCATTTTTGGTTTTAATTTCCAGGAGTTCAAAATAAAATGGCTCATACATGACACATATTTTTTTTTAAAGGTTCATACTTTGTGTTTTGGGTTCCTACTAGAAACTTATTTGATGTACAACAAACAAAACACTTTTTTTCCCTCATACTGTCTGTCTGAATATATCTTTATTCGCCGTATGTCTGAAACGCTCCGTTTTAGTGGCTGTTTCTTTATGCCCCCCTCCCAAAAAAGCCCAGTGTGCTCTGATTGGTCAGCGTTGCCAGGTCTTCCGCATCTGTACTCTCAGTGTCTCTGCACCATCGTGCAGCCGGGGAATGACTGTAATGGTAGTGTAGCGGCACTTTCAACCTATATATATATATATATATATATATATATATATAGGGTTTTGACGTCACAACTTCACGCAAATCTTTCTGACCAAAACCTTTGCCCCCAACCATAATGCTAGTCTGGATCATATGTGGCTAACCTAATATATACAATCTATGATTGAAATCAAAATGATAACTTGAAAATCACAAATATATTCATGGAGGTCTTAAAGGGCATAACCGAAACATATGAATGTTCCTTTGGATTTTGGACATTTCCAACAATCTGCACAATCTCTGAGCTCAAGTCTAAACATTATGGCTGAGGTCCAATAGAAACAATTTAGTATCTTCAACTAAATCACTCTAATCTTTAAATCTCGAGACATGACCTTGATATTCTTCCATGCAGAGTCCTCTCTGTGTCTTTATCCCCACGATGTCTTGAATGAAGAACTGATTCTTGTTACTGGAACAGAATGAAGTTGACTCAGACAGAAGACCAAAGTTTCAGAGTCTGTCCTCCTCAGGAAACGATAAGAACTTTTGATGTTGTCTCTTTTTTTTAAGGACACAAAGACGGGTACTGATTTCAAAAATTGTATTTGCCAAAACAAGCTTGTGAATGGGTGCTCTATTAGAGGGCGATGCCAGTCTGCACTGCTGTTTCCTGTTCATTGTAATCCATTTCCTGTTTCCCTCCTTCCAGTCCTGGCTGCTGCGGCTGCTGACCAGGAGCCCGACTACAGCCACGGCCACGGCTGTGCCCATGGCAGCTGTTACCCAGCAACGGGGGACCTGCTGGTTGGACGAGAGAAGAACCTGAAGGCCTCGTCCACATGTGGGATGAGGAGAAAAGAGCCCTACTGCATTGTCAGCCATCTGCAGGTCAGTGTGTGTGTGTGTGTGTGTGTGTGTGTGTGTGTGTGTGTGTGTGTGTGTGTGTGTTTGAACCTTAGAAATAGAATTAGGATAGAAGGTCATTGAGCTGATTTCCGTGGTCATTTGACTGGTACAAAACAAAATGGCGATTGATCATCTCCGGAGACAGATGGCTGTCCATCTCCTCCCGGCAAATTAACGTTTATTAAACTTGATGTTAATTAACGTCAGCGCTGCTGGCCACCAGCCCGCTGTTCGGCTCATTTTCTGTAAGTAGCAGAGGGCTGGTTAGTTATCTAGCTTACTGATTCCACCATGCTTTCATGCTACACTGGTTACAGAAAATGAGCCGAACAAAGTTGTCGCTCATCTGGTGATAGCAGCGTGTTTTCCTGCGCTGCGACAAGAGTGTGTGGATGAAACATTACTCCTTTACTCTGGCTCTCTATGCTTCGTAAGGTTACTAATCCACTGCCTGTTTCACCGTTAAGGTAAAACCTTTTCTCCTCTGAGTCCGTGACTCGGGGTACAGTATACAGAAGTTTACTCAGAAGTTTGTTCATTGCGATGGTAATGGTACGCAATATATTTGTTCCTAGGATGCATGTCCCGCCCTACTCTGCCTCTGATTGGCTTACCCTAATATTTTTACCCTAACCCGACCAACGGCACTCTTCATGCCTAAACATACGCAACCAAATCAATGAAGGCAACACGTACGAGCCAATCAGAGGCAGAGGAAGGCAGGTCAAAGACAGAATAGGGTGGGTCATGCCTTCGCCATCCTAGGCAAAAAAATGTGGCCAACGGTACACATAAAAATGGCTGCCGCTCTGACCATCCTGCTACGTTGATTTCAATCAAATTCTATTTCTATGGTTTTAACACATCTGTGATATTATGTCAAATTAGAATTGAGTGTCTGCCCTTCTCTGTCTGTGCTTCTGGGTTCTTCCTTCACCTCTGACCATCTAACCTCCACCTGTTCTCGTCCTGCCGCAGGATGAGAAGAAGTGTTTCGACTGCGACTCCAGACGGCCGTATGATCCGGTGTACAACACCATCAATCACCGGATAGAGAACGTTATCACCACCTTCAAACCTCACCGCAAGAAGTCCTGGTGGCAGTCTGAGAATGGTGAGGAGACTTTGTTCTGCATTGAAAATAAGTATTAAAATAAAATGTAAATGATAACCGTTAAAATGATAGTTATTGACTTCTAAGTTGTCCACATCTATCTGATTAGTATCTGATAACACTCTCTTATTAGAAAAGTGGTACTCTTTATTCCTTGTTAAAATGGAACAGGGATCAACGCACACAAGGATTGTGGGAAATGATGCAAACAAAGTGTGAGAGAAAAAACACTATGGAGTATCCAGTCAGGTTCAAATGCATTTTAGAAGTGGTACTATATATATATATACATATATATATATATATAATAAGAAACTGTTCATGCTGTCTGTTTTAAATCAGCCCTGTACCCTGCCAAAGTCAGTTATGTTGTGACAAACTTAATACGGCCTCTAGTTAAAGGTGCTGGTATATAAGACTGGGGGGATGGCGATGGATAAAATGAAAGTATATAAAAAGAGGAGGCGGTGGATATCTTGGAGCAGAAATAATTCAGTTGGAAAGAGGGAAGAAACTGGAAAAGGAACAAGATCCTAAAAGTTTATTTATGAAACCACGAGCAGTAAGAAACTGGTAGCTAAAGAGTACACACACACACGCACACGCACACACACACACACACGCACACACACACACACACACAGCAATAAACCGAGCCAGCACAGACAGCAGGCATATTGAACACGTCTTTCATATTTATTTAACATGTTCCCACCTCCTGCACAAACACAAACCCTAACAAGGCAAACAGACAGAAAACTGGACGTCTTTGTTTACGGTTAAATTGTGTTAAATTGTGTTTGTTTGATGCCTCGATTCATATTTGAGTGTTTTTCCAGGTAAAGCGGGATCACGGTGCAACGAGGAAATAAGGAAAAGCCAAGAAATATAAATTTGTTGCGTTCAGCGTGGGCGTGCTTACCTGGCATATAAGTGATGAGCGGAGGGGAGGGGTCTGTCTCTGGCCGACTGTCTGAGATTTTGGGATGTCTGGGTGCACGGGAAGATAACATGGTGTCTGAAATAAAGGGTGGACAAAGAGGAGGAAGAGGAGATGGGAGAGGAGAGATGACAATAAGCAGAGGAACGAAGAAAAGACGAGCACAGAGAAGATGGTGAAGTGCATGTTACTGCAGGGATCATACGTCCCACACTTCATCTGTAATAATACATTTAGAATCATGACAAAACACTCAAAACATGTTGTTTTTTTTCATCAGAATTTACAAATATTCAGTTAGCACTGCTATTGAAAGTCTTTTTTTTTTTTTTTTTATAATTCTGTTCAAACAAATACACAACTTATATATACATTTACATATTCTGATGTGAAATAATATTCATTCATAACAACTCCAAAAAGACACAAGCAATAAGCAAATGTGAACCCAGATCTTATTAAAATTAAGTTTTCATTTTTTGTTTTGTTTATAGTAAGGTCGTTAAAAGTATCAATACTTTTTCAATACCACGTGTTTAAAACGATATGACATCCACATTGGATAATATTCAAAGAAGCTATAAAAAAAAATGAAGATGAAACAACAGGAAAGAAAATCAACTGTGTGTTAATATGACTTTTTCTGTACCAGCACTTTGTGCATGTTAATAAAAAAGCAAAAAAGTATCCTATTTTGTTTGCCAAAGGTTTTTTTTTACAGTGGTATCGAAAGAGGTATCAAGTATTTTCTTTTTATACTAATATTGTATTAAAGTTTAAAATTCTGGTATTGTGACAACCTTAGTTTATAGTGGTGTGTAGGACAACGTCATTGATGTAGAAATTAAAAACTAGGAAACACAAAGACATCAGAGACAGAGCGCAACAATAACGTGAATTCAAGAAAGAATCCAACGAGTGGGCCGGGAAGCAGAAAGAAAGAAAACGAGGCTCCAAGTACCGAGGCAGAGGCGCTGAAAACAGTCTGTCAGGAGGAAAAGGTTAACGACCTCTCCACCAGACCAACGACAACAATTCACCGTGGAAACAAGTGAAAGAGGGAGGCTGAGAAACTGAAGCTCAATGATCAGATTCAGGAAGAGAGAGAGAGAGAGACGTCCATCAGCAACAACTGGAGACGGAGATGAAGTTTCCACCAGTTTTGAGTGGAATCATTGTAATCACGGATGTGTCGTCAACGGAGGACGTTGCACAATAGTAAACAGTCCTAGTAAGACGTGGATCACATTGATTATCTACAAGCTTTTGTCTGGTTATTACAGATTTTATGATATTAATGATAAGAAGATGTAGAAGACGAATACTCAAGCTGTAGAATATGACACGCATACTTTAGGTCAAGGAAAACCTAGTCTCACGTAGTCAGACTTTCTCCACAGCGCTGTCAGCGCTTGAGGAAGGTGTGTTTTCACTCTTGGATCGGGAAAAAAAAACTCTCCGGCTTGTTTGCATTTCTTTAAACCAGGCATGTCCAAAGGCCGGCCCACGACTTGTCTCTCAAAATACACTATGTGTGGCCCACCACACGATATTCATTAATCAAGCAAGTTCTCTTTGCATTTTTTCCATTTACCTCACGATGGCAGCACTATCATACAGTTGACATGCACCAAGTAGGAACAACGCAGTGTGTTTCATAAACAGACGGCAACAAACATTTCCTGCGAGGTAGCAGACACGGCCACAACAACTGTGTACTGTACTGAAGATGGTGGAAAACATTTGCGTATTGTTTGTGATTAGAAAAAAAAACAACTCATGATGCGAGAGACAACTGGCCCCTGGGTATTTTTTACATGATCTAATCTGGCCCCCATTCAAAAAAGTTTGGACACCCCTGCTTTAAACCAATCACAACCGTCTAAGCTCTGACTGCAGCGACGGGACTTTGAGAATAGGAAAACGAAGGGGAGGGACTTCCTGTCCATACGTGCAGGAAGTGAGGCTTTATCCAGGCACTGTTCATCCAGTAAACCACACTAAAAAAAACAAGTGCTATTTTTTGGTTCCAGCTGGGAACCAACTTTTCATGTTCTGAACCAATTTATTTTTGGCCGAAATGCTCCCAACGGTTCAAAATTAGGTGCCCGAACCACAGAATCATTAAAAATAAATAAATAAAATAAAGGCTGATGAATGAATGTTTGAATAAGTCTGAACTATGCACTGAAAAGACAGCATTATAGGTAGCCTACTTGAGGTACACTTGAGTATTTCCATTTTTACTATTCCATTTCCAATTATTCTATTAGATGCTTTTTAATTTGCTCCATTCATATGACATCTGTTGTTCCTATTACTTTGCAAATTATAATCCGTATACAATCATATGATAAAATATGATGGGAAAAGGAGATTGTGTTTGTAGTTTTGCTTAAATTAATATGTCCCGACACCTGTGATGGACCACAGGATTTGTGAAAAAGGTTTAAGTACTCAAGATTCAGAATCTGTCATGTGTCTGACAGGTGAAAAAGCAGCAAAGATCCCATATGTGTGGGATGATTTAAATGATTGAATTTAATTAAAACATTAAGATCTTGTAAATGTGGCAAAATCATGGGCAAGATGCCACTGGAACTCAAAACTATCTAACAAAAATAAACAAAATCCCAAAACATAACACACTGGATTATCTAGAAGTGTTAAGCCTTTCCTTCAGGCTACTAGCATGTCTTCCAAATGTTGTGATTCTAGATAGCTAGCAATGCTAATGATTGCTAGCTGCTAGCGAACTAATAATGCTAGCTAGCTGATGAAACTACAATACTACTACTACTACTACTACTACTACTACTACTACTACTATATATGTACTATATAAAGATTCATATATACTTTATAACTATAGAAAATCGAACTAAATAATACTTTGAGGCAAGATGCCCACGGGGGCTTTTCGACCCCTTTCTGAGGGGATTTTTTTATTTATTTATTTTTAACATTTTTACCTCAAAAGAGAAAAATATTTTTTCTTTTCTGAAAACCAATTGAATGACTCCATACAAATCCCCCACCACCATGTATATACCAAGCCGTTTTTATGTCCAACTTAACATAAATAAATAGATTACTGTATCCCAATGACAAAAAATAAGAATTAGATCAATTTACCTTAAAACGGTTCTGGTGGAATCTCAAGAATGCAGCAATCCAGATCAAATGTAACAATTCACTAGAGCTGAGTATAAACTGACGTTAAATATTGTATTTTAATAGACATTTCTATTTGTACTGCATAAGAAACTTGTGCGGCAAAACCAGGTGTTTGTAATTAAGGAGAGGTACTTGTGCACCGGTGTGCACATGCCACCCCTGTGGCCCCGCCCCTCGCTAGCAGTTCTGTGTGGCACATGTCAGAATGCTAACATGTTAGCATGCTAACATGTTAGCATTCTGTGCTATTTATCTTTTACATCTGTTTTTGTATTCTCCCTCAATACACCCTGTACTTGCACTGTCCTGTAATGTTATTGTGGCTTTAATACAGCTGATGGGAATGTTCCTTTCTAAATGAAGGTGTTAACATGCAGTTGAACATCCACTTTTGTTGCCAAATAAAATGACGATCTCAAAGAATTGCTGACTTATTTTCTTTAATAAATCAGAAGATATTACTATAACTTGCAGCAGAAAAAAAACAACATTTTAAGGATGTTTCTTTTTTTTTAAATTTCCTTCAAAACAGGAAAAACTAAACGTTCCTCTGGTAAATTATTTATCCATCCAGCAGTTGTTTTTAAATTAAACATTTACAAAAATTAAAAATAAAAACAAAATACAACACAGAGGTTCAAATCATAAATATTCACAGTATGTTTCAAATTAATCACAACTCTTTTTCAATAATCCTCTATATGCACTCTGGTGCTTCTGTGTGAGGCAAATCAAATCACTGACTGACCTCCACATGAGCTGTTACATTTCAGAATAGAAACCATAGTTGGTGGCAGTCAGTCCTGAGCAAGTTGAGAGCATGTGCAAATTCCTTGAACTTTAAATAATTCAAGAGGGCCAAGGTTTAACATTTGCTTTCATTCACATTCATTTTCTTATATTGTATATATAGTATAAAGTGCTTTTCCTTCACAATTTGTTCACTTTTATTTTGGGTGATGCATATTTGATGAGATATCTTAAGGTGATACAAATAGTACCCTGGGAAAATAAAATTAAGTTAAAAAAAAAAAAATCCAGGCACTTTTTGGACAGATAAAGGAAAAACATTATTCAAGTAAATGTATTCTTTTTTTTCTGAGTGTCAAGATGACATAAGTGAGCAGAGCTTAGTGTCGTCCACCTCTCCGCTACTCTCCTCTTCCCTTCTATCTCTGCTTTTCTTTGACGTCTTCTTTTGTTTGTGTTTCTTCAGCTCCCCTTCCTCCAGCAGCTCCGGGGCGGCTGGTCTCTTCTCCTTTTTGTGCTTCTTTTGTTCCTTCTTCTTCTCTTTTCTCCCATCGTCGTCATCGTCGTCCCTGCCGTTCTCCTGGCTCGCTGATGAACTGATGCTGTTGCTGCGGCTGCTGGTCCTCTCCCCTTCCTCCAGCTCTCTCCCTCCCTCTCGCTTAGTCTGTCCGTCCAATTCATCCCATCGACTCCCTCCTTCTCTCTCAGCCACCGTCTCCTGATTTTCTGTCTCTCCTTTGCGTTCTTTTATCACCTGCCTTTGCTTCCACTCCTCCTTTTCAACCTTGCTCTCGTTTTTTCCACTTCTGTTCTGCGTGAATTTGGGAGCAGGGCTGCTCATTCTGGGCTTACCCGGCTCTGGGAGAGGGTCTCTCTCCTTACCCCGGCTGTGAGAGAGGGAAGGTGGGGAGTGGTGTTTGGAGTTCCCTGATGGATCGTGGTAGTAGTGGGGATGGTCTTTGTGTTTCAGTTTAGAATCCAGTAATGTGTCTCTATATGATTTGTGGGTATTTTGATCAGGCAGTTTGGTAGCTCTGCTTTCCCTGCCACTGGAGAATTTCCCGCCGTCGCCACCCGGGTCGCCCCCTCGCTGCCTCCTCTCTGTGTCATGTGACATCGAATAAGACTGAGAGGAGGAAGGGGGGTTCCTCTTTTGGGCCGAGGCGATGCTGCCGTGCCCCCTCTCTCTCTCCCTGTCTCTCCCTTTGTCTTCCTCCCTTGCTCTCTCTTTTGATCTTTTGCTCTCTTTCTGCCTATCCCTCGGCCTCTCACTCTCCCTCCCTCTCTCTCTGTCCCTCCGTCTCTCCACCTCCACCTCCATCCTTTTCTCCCTGTCTCTGTCTGCACACGAGGCGCCGTCAGTTCTGTCTCTGCCACTAGAGGGAGCCACACTTCTGTGAGAACTGGACAAAATGGGGGTTTTCTCTCTCTCCCTGTCCCTTCCTCTCTCCGTCTCTCTGGCCTCGTCTCTCTCCGTTTCCACTGACCTCTCTCTCTTTTCGCCATTCTCCGTTTCAATGCCGGCTGTTGCCTCTGCTGTCACAGACACGGACGGGGAAGGCAGAAACATTGCAAGAGCGTCCGTTTGAACTTGGCTCACTCCTTCATCCCGCTCTTCTTCCTCGGACTCTTCCTTCTCCCATTTGGAGCGGGGGACCTGAGACAGAGAGTGAAGGCGTGACTGAGATGTCGTGCTATTTGGCCGGACCGACTACAATGCCCGTTATACAAATGCTTTATTTCCATTCCTGTAAGTCACGCTGCGAACACATTTAAAAACACACCTGTATGAGTACGAGCTGGTCCTCTTGGTCTGCGGCTCTGTCCCGGGTGTATTCCTCCAGAGTTTTCACCACTGTCTTCTTCTCCTGATGATCCTCGTAGCTGCTGTATTTTAACATACACACACTAAATGTAAAACAATGTAAAACACAGAAAAAGGCTTTCCTGGAACACACTTGTTCGAGAAGTCTGCTTTTACGTGTGGAACCTGTCTTGAAATAATAACTGATAGGGCAACACTTTCTGACAGGAAATTATTCACTAAACACAACTAATTATGCATTTACATAACAGCAGTTTAACATGCTAATCGTATCATGGGTTGCTGATGTGGGCGAGTAGACAAACAGAATAAAAGATACTGAATGTAATGCAGATAATTAGAAGTTATAATCTTTATAACATTCCATTAAATCAAACTATGTTTTGACACAATTTATAGTCTGTATTTTTTCAGCTATATCCATTCAATGTATTTACATTCTGTATTTACCCCTCTATGTATTAGTTTTCACTTTCTTTAAAATGCATCAGAGCTGTATTAAGTTACTATATATAATAATACAAAATGACCAACTGCTGCTGGTTCACATTATAAGTGCTCAACTGGCAAAACCTGGAGTAGCTTTCACTGTGAGGCAGTCACAGGAAATGCAACTTAATATGGCGGAGAACAGCGCTGACAATGCAAGACAACGGTCATTTTCTGCATCTTTTGACAGTGGATCCTTTTTAAATATTACATGGTGTAACGGGACCTGTTAGCTGAAGCTGTAGGATTATAAACCGCCTTTCACACATGCACCGCAACCCTTAACTTATCTAGACATTACCCGGAGGAGCTGTATGTGTGAACGCATGTCCGAATCATTCGGAGCGGACATTAAACAGACTTTAACCCCGCCAGCTCCCAGTACAAAGTGTACAAAGTCAGATTGAGTCCATGTGTGAATCGAGTAAGTCATTGTCCCGAGAATTCACAGCGAGTGAGTGGGCGTGTTGCTGACGTTTCAATCACGTGGCTGCCGCAAAACCAGAAGAAAGCAAACATCCGAGGGTGAAGAAGAAGGGTCATTTACACAAAAATGCCAATGAAAATGTCTAACTGGAGAGAGGATGAGATTCGGGAACTTCTGTCGGTAAGAGCCGACGCCAAAATCGTCAATAAATTTAAGGAACTGCAAGAGATCCGGCTACGTGAGCGCGGTGTAAACTGTGTCATGTCCTGTCTCCTGCACGCTCTACAAAGTAACCCTAAACCAAGTACTTCCAGTAAGTGAGAACCTGTGTGACACAATCTCCTTTTGTGTGCTACATGTGTGAAAGGCCAACTTTATATATATGAGAAAACTGCTTAACTTGAAAAGAATAAAACAGAAATATTCTGACCTGCCATCGTCCACCGTGGTGTTTGTTCCGTCATGGTGGCTCTCGTCTCTGCTCCTCTGTGACCTCATCGTGTCTTCTTCTTCTTTCCTACACTTTACTCCCTCCATCAGCTCCTCCTTTGGCTTTGACTCCCCTGGCTGGTTTCCTCTGTTGTCCTTGCATGTGCTTTCTCCCTCTGCCCTCTCCTTCCGGATACCTGCGACTAACTCTCCCGTCTCCTCTCCTTCCTTTCCTCCCCTAACGCTCCTCTCGTCATTCGTCACGTCTTCGCCGTTGCTGGCCTCCATCCCGTCTTTTTCATCCCACTGTTTTTTACTCTCCTTCTCCTCCTCCACTCCACTGAGAGCACTGTGACACACGTCAAAGTCCTCCTTTTCTCTGTCCTCTTTCTTCTCTCCGACATCTTTTTTCTCTCCTACAATTTCCTCTCCCTGATTATCTCTGAAGGTAGCTTTCTCCCATTTCTGTCTCACCTCTCCTTTGTCTGGTTTTATTTTTTCTTCTGACGCACCTTCCGTGTCTCTCTTTTCATTGGCTTTAATTCCTGTCTCTCCTCTGTTTAACTTCTCCTCCTCTCCATTACCAGCCTTCTCAATTTCTTCCTCTGTTTTTCCTGTGACGCTCTCGAAATCAGTTTTCTCTTCCTTCCTTTTTCCTTCCAGGTTGATATTGATGCTTATCTTCTTCTGTGGTTTCACCTTCACCCCGCCTTCCCAGATGTCTCTCTCTGTCAGAGGCCACGTTTTCCTCTCCTTTTTCTTCTCCACTTTTGGCTTCTTTCTGTCAAATGGATTCGGGGATTCACTCTTGTGGGTTCTGAGGTCTTTCGCAATTTTAGTTTTGCTGCTTTGACCCTCAACAGAACTTCTCTCGACTTCCTCTCCTTTTCTTTTCCTGTTCTTCTCTGATCTCGAGTCAGAAGCTCTTCTGCCTCCGGCGTATCTGTATCTGTCTGGATCCACCCTGCCTGCCTCTTTACTGGGCTTTTCTTTGTGCCGTCTCCCCGCATCCTGCCGGGAGTCTGAATGTTTGCCTCTTCTCAATCCTTTCTCTATTTCCAAATTCCTTTGTTCTCTGCTTTTTCTTTCGTAGTCTTTATCCAAACGTTTATGTGGTTTCACGACTGCTTGGACTGATTCTAACGCATCACTGGCAGTTGCTTCGTCTCGTGCTGGGCTGCCATCCTTGCAGGCATTTGGTTCAGTGTTGTGCCTCCTCTTGTCCTTTCTGCAGTCCTCCGTGGAGTCTGCAGCATCAGGGGATGACGACTCCTCTCCTCTTTCTTCCTTGTGTTTCTTCGTGCTCTTTTGCTCGTGTTTTAAGTTCTCCAAATTCTTTGCGATTGGCTGCTTGTCGTCTTTGCTTCGTTCTTGCGGTTCCGCTTCCTTACTCCCCTTTATAAGCGCGACCGGCAGGCAGCTGCGCTTCTCGGTGCACCTCTGCCGATAAGCCCTCGTCTGAGATCCGTCTTCGGACGCCGTGGAGCGTCCCTCACTGGACGACTGAGACGGAGGCGACCGGCTGTCGTTGGACGAATGAGACGGAGAGGAGCGACTGTCGCTGGACGACTGGGATGGCGTGGAGCGGCTGTCGCGCGAAGTCTGAGACGGAGGGGAGCGGCTGTCACTGGATGATTGCGACGGAGGGGAGCGGCCGTCCATCCGGGCGCCGCGTCGGTAGCGAGAGCCTGAGTTAGCACGTGAGGGATTTGCGCTTCCTTCCGTGCGACCCCACTGAGGAGGAGGAGGAGGAAGATTGAGGAGGGGGAGAGGCAGCTGGTGGAAGTGGCCGACGTAGCTGCTGAAATATTTATCACACCACTCTTTGCACTGACTTTTCCACTGCAGGTAGCGCTCTCTGTCCGTCACCAGGCTGCTACTTGGATTTGCGTGCTGCATGTACAGGTAACTAGCTAAACTTCTCCCGGAGTCTCCTGCTTCCCGCGGGTAGTATTCTCCTCGCCTCCTGGAGGCGTAGCCGCTCGAAGCCGATTTCTTATAGTGGTGCCGACTGTGATGGCTGTTTTTACGGTGATCCGACGGTGACTTGGACCTGGAACGGTAACCCACTCGAGGAGAAGACGACGAGGACGGCGTGGGGGAACGTTTGTAACCGTAGCTATAGGAATGAGGGCGGGGGTGGTGGTCTCTGCGGTGGGAGTAAGGTGAGTGGGGCCTGGGGGGGGGGGGACAAAAAAAGAGGAAAACATTCAGCCGTGTCATATGTCGCACATATTTTAAGGCGCCGTTGTCTCATTTTGTTTGAGTCGTCGCTATTTCATTTCTACGGAAACCCTGAGAGGCAAGTGAGGAAAACAAGTCTGATGTAATTGGTTTTCTGTGTTTATGACTTAAGAACAGCTGGAAAAAAAAGTTTGTCTGTTGTTGTAATACTCATTTCGGCCACAAGAGCCTGAAGTGCGTCACTAC
>JAOVVB010176582.1:0-11330 GCA_028570985.1 Heterobranchus longifilis | reverse complement strand
CCCCCCAAGAATTTTCTGAATCTTACACAAAGCACCTTTAAAGTTTATCTTATTTATTGTTTTTGTATGTCCCAACATGTTACATATACCTATCAAATTTTGTATACAAAAATATTTAGGGGGGTCGGGGGGCTTTGAAAGGTGTTGAGCCCTTTTTCCACACCCAAGCACAAGACCCATAAAATACTACATTTTTCATCAGCCCTAGAAACCAAAACTGTTTTACCTTTGTTCATGTAGGACCCCATCACTTATAGTAATACGCTGATTTAGAGAATAGATTTTTAGGACATTTTCAAAGACACAAATGCTCTTGATGGCATGGTTCACTTTGATATGTTTCTCAACTACAGTATGAAACGACAGACAAACATCTCTCTCCTGATGGACAGTATGTTCCCAGAATCATTTTTGTGGGTAAGAGCTATCTTCCTTTGTTACGACACCATTGGTTTAGGTCATTCTGTTTCCTTTCAATAACATAACTCTATTTTTAATTTTCCTTCTGGGATCAATACAGCTATCTTAACTGTCAATTGCAAAGTATGTTAATGGTGTATGATTCAATAAAGCTATGATGTTGGCTGTAAGACCAATTCTTCTCTTATACTCTCCATCAGAGGAAGAATAGGTAGCAATACTGCAATACTAGTGGTGTCCAAATGAAGCTTCATTAAGCAATTTCTTTTCTTTTTTTCTGAGCCCACTAGATGGTGCTCTCTGTTCAAAGGTTGAAAGCACAGTGAAGTGATATTCTTTGAACCTTTTTCTTTAAACCTAGAGTGCCAGCTACTGGGGTCAACAAATACATCTAATGTGTTACTAAGCTTAATTTGGACATAATTTAAAAAAAAATACTACATTACAAGTAAAGTCCTACTCACCCAGTACCAACAATGTCTTTCCAGACCCCACAATGACGGTGAGGGCCGACATCAATGGTCGCTATGTGAACCGCCTGTATGCGTATGAACCAAGTGACATCAAACTCTGTAAGTGCTGCAGCTAACACACAGAGGTTTAACACACTGAGGTTTTACACACTGATGTCTATCACACTTAAGGTCCAACAATTTGCTAATTTTCATGTCATACTTTCTTGGGGTTTGTACATGTTTACACGCTTTAATGTAAAAAATAAATAAATAAAACACATTATTTTATTCACCCTCTGTATAAAACACTCAGTTTTAGTGCCTGTTCCTGAAAAAGCCCAGTCTGCTCTTATTGGTCAGTGTCTCTGTGCGCTCTCTGTGTCTATGCACCGTCATTACAGCCACTTTCTATATATAGTATAGTTGTGACATCACCCCTCACAGAAGTCCTGACAGCTCACAGTTTATATTTATAAACTGTGACAAGCTGTCAGGACTTCTGGCCTCCCATATTTGGGCTGTGTGCATTTCTCTGTGGATTGAGTGTTTTCATACTTTATCAGTATTTATATAGTGCCTGCTTTATCATAAAAAAGGACAAAAGTCTCACTTTTACAATATAGGACCTTTAAGGGGTGCAGCTAACACACTGGGGATTGTGTTCATGAAACAGACTGATTGAATGCTAATGTTTCCTGCCTGTCCCTCAGTGAAGCGCAACATGGATGCAGCAAAGAAGCTCCTGAAGTCTGAGCTGTGAGCATGACGACAAGAGACATGCTTAACTTGATGACCCTGAGAGTAACTTGTCACCTCAGATAATAATAACATGCTGTCATTACAGTTTACACATGGAAAACTAAGCACTGGGAAGTTCCTTCTCTTCACCTTCACTTGTAATGTTTTCTCCTTAAATTCCCTTTCTGATTCTTGTTGTTATTGCTTGTTATTATTACATCCAGAATGTCTTTTGAATAAATATGGAACTGTATACAAGATGGATAGTCTGCCATTTTATTTGCCAGAAGATTGCAGTATGAAACTCAAAAACACCACCTAAAAACATAGAAACATAAAAACAAATTATTAAAACCATCCAGTATATACATCACTAGGAAACATAGAGATACATCACAAGAGTAACCACAACCATCGTCATTAAGGCATTGCGTACTACTTGGAAGGAGTGTCAGGTAATGAGTTCAGTACAGTGCAATTGCCAAGTTCATAACTTGTCAGAGTTAAGAAGCTGGATTCTCCGAGGTACAAATGATGTGTCCTCATCCTGGGCATTTTGGTCTGTGTCCTGAGGGTAAAAGTTCGTACTCGGACCAGAGGGGGTGTTGGGGGTCTGTTATGTTCTTGTTTGCCAGATTCAGTGTGAAGCGATCTGTCAGATGAGAAATACTGTTAATTTGCTTCATGGTTATCTTGGTACCTAATTTAACAACTTTGTCCAGTTTGTTCTTATTTTGTACGGACAGTGCTCCCCCCAACACTGAATACAAAAGGTTAAAACACTTTCAATGAAGCTTTTGTAAAACAGTTTCAGCATGGTGCTGTCAACATTAAAACTTCTCAATTTCCTTAGGAAATAAAGACGCTGTTGAGCCTTTGCATATCTTGCATTAGTGTTAGCGTTCCATGTCAGTTTGTCGTCGATTACTGTGCCCAGATACTTGTACTCCTGTACCATTTCAATGGCCGTGCTGTTCACACTGACAGGAGAAAAAGATGAGTGTTTTCTGAAATCAATAATCATTTCTTTAGTTTTCTTTGTGTTTAAAATCAATGAATTATCTAGGCACCAGCTTCCAAAGTAATTTATCTGAGCTCTATAACTGGTCTCGTTATCATTACCATTCATGAGGCCAATTAAAGATCAATCAAGATTACATTTACAGCAGGAGCTCCTCAAGTGCAAGACCCCCATCTGTGTATTTTGACATCATGTATTTTGTTGGGAGAGTTACTTTTAAAATGTATTCCTCTACAGATTACTGAATACATCCCCTAAAATATATTTTGTAACATATTTCATCAGATTACTCAAATAACATATTCTAAATACTTTGGATTACTTTTGAAATACTTCAAAGTCATCTTTTTTTCACTCATTTGTCTGTCTCTTATATTTCCAAAAACACATTCCTGACAGTGCGTCTCCTCTCGCATTGTCGTGTGGCAGGTACACTGTGCATGCACAAATTGTTGCACTTAAAAAAAAACATCTGTTTATGTGAAATGCCTCATATGAATTTTAGAGCAAATACAACAAAAACAAACTAGAAGAGCACTCAGAGAGCGCAGACCTCCACCAAGGCCATGCCCTATCTCACAATGTAAACGAAAGTGAAAAATAATTTGTGTGTCCGCCCTGTGACATGGATCTGCTCCAAAGTTTACTGGGTTCTTCATGCTACACCCTTCCAACAAGTTTAATGAAAAACAGACCACGTTTCTCCGTAATCCTGCTGACAAACCAAAAACATAACCTCCATAAATTAATCTCTTATGTAATCTATTTTAAAGAATACCACCAATTTAAACTGTAACAGAAGACAGTTACTCATACTTTCTATTTTAAATTCGTAATACAAGTATTCAGATTACTCCCCAACCCTGTGTATAATTAGACATTTTGTCAATAATTACTGATTATTTAACCAGTATCCCATCCAATTCTATTAGTTATTATGTTTTATTAGTATCAGCAACAGAAACTAAAAGTAAATTCTAAAGTGAATGAAGGGAAGCAAGTACTGGGTTTTCCTGGAGCCAATCAAAAACCGTCTGTGCTGGCAGTATGAACAGGAAGTGATCAGTGACGATATGAAATGACTGGCAGAGGTCCAGTTAGGATATGCTGGCATGGTTTTGATTTTAAAGCTGGTTCAAAACTGGATACTGCTCATATTAAAATAATGTCTTTGTCAAACTTGAGTGCTGAATCAAAGAAAATGCAAGAATTTTGGGGTATGATTTCATAATAAAAGTCATGGCCTGTGCTCAATTGTAAAGATTTTTTCTGACGTATCAGTGTCAATAATAAGTATTCCTGCATGTTTTTTTTAAGTTGGAGAAAATTCTGTGCTGTGAAGGTCTTAGTGGGAGTCGGGCAATCACACAGCAAAGAGGCTATAAATGAAACAGATTACGTCCTAAGGGATGAACTAAAAGAGGTCCATTGTTGATTCATGAAGGAATCACATATCAGTTACAGCTGATAATGATGTAAAGTTACCTATAGAGACAATGAATGCTCTGTCAGACTAAACAGAAGAAAATGTACTCAGTGGTTATTCAAGATATGCCAATTCAATTATCCTGTCGTATCAAGCAGTATAAGATGATCAGCGGTATCAAAAGCAGCGTGCATGAAAAGCAAGAATTAGTGCAAGTTAGTATTCATTAAAATGTCAAGTGACGCTTGTAAAGTTCTGACAAAAACTTTGAATCAGAAATGTTTTATTTGTGCTACATCCAGGACTTTTTAAGACTATGAATGTCCTCCCCCACCACTGCCCCACTCAGTTCAATTTAATAATTTATCAACAATGGAATTGTATCATGATGATTTGATCGTGTGTTTTACAAGAACCAGTTACAAGCATAATGTAATTAAAAATCAACAAAATAAGTAGTTTTGCTTTACATGTATTAAGAGTTTTGTCTGATGTAATTTATAACAGTGGAACACAGATTGTTGCATATCAGTTTGATTTATTTAATGTGATTTTTTAAAAATATGTTATTGGAAAAAAAACATTTTTGGTGAATATTGTGATATTGATTTCAACCATATCGCTGCTCGACCCATTACATTACCCATTTAGTTCTCCTCCTGAACTAAGTAAAGCCCTTACAACAAAAATACATAGTGCACTTCCATGTTAGTGTCTACGGAAGCCGAGAGGCAAGTGAGGAAAAATAAATCTGGCAATCCATTTTCTAAGTCTGATTTAAATTGTGTTTATGACTTACAGTAAAAACATGAGAAAAAAGGTCTTGCCAGGATAATCTTTCTAAGTTCTTTAAAAAAATCTTTGAAATAGGTGGGAGGAAAAGTTTTGCAAGGTGAATTTATTTATTTTTTACTTATTTTTTCTAAAAGTTTTTTTTTTCATCTGTGAAAGATGAAACAAAAATTACTTAGAAAATTATCCTGCATGGCAAAACTTTTTTCATCACCTGTTTCATGGATTACTTTTTAAAAATTTTTTTTTAATGAACTTAGAAAGATTAGCATTGCAAAACCTTTTTTATTTACCTGTTCTTAAGTCATAAACACAGGAGACAAAACAATTAAGATTTTTTTCTCTCACTTGCCTGTCAGGGCCTCCGTAGTTTTC
The DNA here is from genome assembly GCA_028570985.1 of Heterobranchus longifilis. Classification (NCBI taxonomy): domain Eukaryota; kingdom Metazoa; phylum Chordata; class Actinopteri; order Siluriformes; family Clariidae; genus Heterobranchus; species Heterobranchus longifilis. The sequence goes on along the minus strand of JAOVVB010176582.1, from coordinate 6,103 downwards.
TGATATAATAATCTAATTAGCTAAATAATCAGTACATTGAGACTGAATTTGCCTCTGATTTCAGTAATCTATCCTTCAATTTTTATTGCCCCACTAGAGCTATATTTTCAAAGTATAGTTTACATAAAAAACGGTGTCAGTTTGAAAATATTTGGTGTGCTCAGACCTTCACCAATAGATGGCTTCAGATGAGTGAGTGGGCTTGGCTCGTGCTCTTCCAACGCTGCATTTTCTTCGTAGTTGTCACTGTTGCTGCATTCAAATGCTCCTCCTGTGCTACAACTTCAGAGCTCGCATGTGTAAATATGTCTCTTCGCGCATTCTTTGCGTAAATAAAAACAAAACAGCATGCTATATGAGATGTACAGTTAACCGTGATGTTGTTTTGTTTTTGTTGTTGCCACCCATCACATCGTATTCCGTCTTTTGTCGTAGGGGCACTTAAGCATGGCGCAACATTTCTGATGGTACCTGAACGCAGCACGGGTGACGCTGTGAAGGGAACTCCCAGCTTCTCCAGTCACAAACCGCCTACCCATGAAAACACCGGAGAGACACACAGAGGGATTCGTGCCACATTGCGGTGATAACCACTACAATTTGAAGAGAAGTCCTTCAACATTTCGACGGCAAGGTAATTACATTACACACATGTTTACTACTCTTTTGTCGAAAGCAGACCTAGCTATCCGCGGAGCCCCCTCAGCCTTGCTGTGTGGGGTTGGTCAGTTAACACTGTGGCTCCAAGTCGTGGTAAGATAACTGTTAATGTGTTATGCTGTAACGAAACTGAGTCAAACACCGTTGTATTGTAACATATGTTACGCTACGTTGCTCTCGACGTGCGCTACTTGACGGACCCCTTGTTATATGCATTACCAAATGTAATGTTAGCTAGCGTTAAATAATGCTGCTCACTGGCCTTGTGTTGAAATATTTTATCAGCTGGCGACAATCCATCTCCCGTTATCGTTAATCCCGATCCAACGTGATTGGCAGAGAAGCTACTCTCAGTTAGCGCTGCGTTGATTTTAACCCCAGCAAAACAAATGTTGAGTTGGTTGATATCTACGTTAGAAATAAACATTTTCCAGCCTTGCAATCCACAATCATGTAGCTAACCGTTACCCCAAATCGCGCTAGGAATTCAAGAGCCCCAGTGTAGGCTGTGTTTTAGCTAGCTAACGTTAGCTAGCTAGCTAAAATACTGAAGACGCCAGCTTGCCTATCTATTTTTAGGTGGTCAGACTATAAGCTCTTAAGCCACACTATACAGTGGTTGCCGAGGCCCTAATGTGAATGAAAGCAGTGTTTTCAGCACATTAAGCAACCTGTGTCAGCCATGATTTTGATGTAACGCTATCTCACAGGTGTGCCTACTAGCGTTACAGTTGAGTGAATCGCCGAATATATAACATACTCCGCTGCTCTCTTTCTCTGTAAATATTAACCTAGACGGTAGTCAAACATTTGTTTCTGCTCTGCGGTAGGGTCATATTTTTTTAGATGTGTTTTGCATCGTTTATTCGCCAAGAACGGGGCGGAACGGATGACCTGCTTTAACACAGTTTCCCATAGACACGTCCCTTGTCCTAAAAGGGAAAAGGGGGGGGGGCGTGATCACATGTATGTTTGAACAGTTGTGTCGCTGGAAAAAGACACCACTGCCCTGTTAGGAGGACATGCTGTGTACATGACTGCTAATCCAAAATCCACTAAAACCACTGAAAAATTGCCTGGACAAAGACGGATGAGCCAGCAGAAGCAATGATTGAAATAAACAGAGAGATGTCTGTGTAGCGGAACTGGTGAGAAAGCAACTTTTCAGAGACATAAACAGTATGGCTGCAGTGAGTGTCAAGGGGGCAAAATGTTAAAGTGAGTCAATGGGGTTTATTGTTGCCAATGCATTCAGCCCAGTTGCTGAGGAAGCCTCATTGCCAAAGCAAAGCATGTCAGACTATCAACAAGTGGAAACAATGAGTTTTCTGTAGGCACAGCTATGATTCAGCCTTGGAAAACGGTCTAAACTGACAACCAAATGTATTGACCAACAGTAGCTTAGATCACCAACTTCCTCTGGAAAAGTCACTTTAATATTACTGACTGTTGTATTTAGAGAATAGATAAACTCTATTTTGTCTAAGTGATTTTCATAAAGTTTTCTGTTTTTAATTTGGAACAAACACTCCTCCTTCTCTACAGAGGGCGAGGCTGTTAGTTACTTCCATAGGCTGCAGATTACTTAATGACATTAGAGTGAGGGGTCGTTTTTATGAATGAAAACAGCATAGCTTTACAGGATATGACTGATGAATTAGTCAAAGCTTCACATATAAGATTTCATAGCTAACTGGTATTATCATCCCTCTTAGTTTGCATTTATCTGACTGTAACCCATGCTAGTGTTAGCTTATGCAAATGTATGATCTTGATTTTGAAGGAGAACGAGAGAGAGAAACAGAAAGCGCCAGGAAATTATGAAAGACACCGATATCAACAGGACTGGATGAGGGAGACAGATGAGAACAACTCAGACCAGGAGAGATGGAGACAGCAACAGCTGAGAAAAGATGGATATGCTAATTATATTAAAGCCTTGTTTCTAGACTATGTAAAGAATCTCTATCCCTCTTCATCCTTTTAACCATACAGTTCATTCACTGACAATAAAGGAGCTATAAATTAGGGTTCAACGTTTAGGTTGTTTTTTACTTGCCCTATCGGGCAAGTGGGTCAGAAATCTATTTGCCCAAAGTCAATTTTTACTTGCCCCTGTACAAATAGTTTTATTTATTAGCTTTTGTCAAATAACAGCAAATACTAAAGTTAATTGTGAACTCTCAACAGAGATGAGAAGGAAGCAAGATGGCTCACTCTTTAGCTACTTCGATCATCAGCTCTGGGAACAAACTGTGTTTAATTATTTTTTATCACTTGCTCGATCGGGTGGGTGAGTTGTTCGGTTTACTAGCCCGATGTGGCATCTTTCTTGCCCCAGGCAAGTGGACAATCCTTATTGTTGAACCCTGTATATACACTTAGTAGCCACTTACCTGTGCAATATAATGCTATCCAATACAACAGCAGTGTCAACAACATCTATATTTACTAAGTTTATTATGTAAATTCCAGCCCTGCTGCCAATACAAACAAAGTTCACAACTGCCTCACAGTGTTACCACGTCTGTTTGCCTGACAAACTCTGAAGATCTCTGTAAACATTGCCCCATTAAATATGTCAGTTGGCATTAATCAAGTGTGTAGATCGCTGGTAAAATTTACCCATTTATTTAATTGTATCACATATCAATTTGTTTTTAAATAGGTTACAAAACAGCTTCAGATACCGAATGGAAAAACACTGTGTGGGTCTGACTTTCTAAAACCGATGCACATTTGGCACTTGAAATTCATGTTGGTCTTATCTAAAACAATTACACATTTGCAAATGTATGTATCTGCTCCTCTCCAGCATGCTTGAGCCTCGATACTCAAACCACAGCTAGGGTATAATGCTATTACCTGATGGCTTTTGCCTGTTTGTTATTCTAGCTTATGGTACTACAATGTTAGTGCCAGCCAATAGCCATTGATCATTTGATTTCCATCATAGGCTTGCCTCCAGAGAAACAATATGTAATGGCTTTAATCTTGTTTCTGCCATAATTAGAAACACATGAAGATTTACTGCCACTCACATGATGTCCCAGTTTCCTGTGGCCTCAACTGCTTTTTTGGAAATCTAGGCTAGTAGCACTTGATGTAGCCTATTTTGTGTATTTCATAAAATAAATTATGTCAAAATATTAAATTAAATTTGAATAATCCTTGCAGGACAGAAGGGCAGTGGCAGTCTCATGTAATCTTACTTGGCTGGGCTTTGTTTGAATAAATGATGGAGCCAAACTGACTTTAAATGCATTTTGCAGAGTTTGGCAATTAGAAAGGATGTGTTTGTAAGGTTCTGTATTACAGTATGATGCAGGTACATGATGAATGTAGTGACAAATGCATGTGGACAAGGGCGGGGAGTGGGAGTTGGCAAGGAATGTTAAGTGCAAGCTGCCCCTGTGAAGGACAGTTCTTTTCTGTTTTGTGCTATTGTCTAGCCTACTAACACCTGAGCTGGGTACCCCTCTGTCCTGACTTGTTTCATACGCCCTCCTGCATTCCACTTATGTTAATCAAGATTCTCACGGTGTTTTGTGTAAATAACGATACACCAGTCAGTGTGACTCTTGCTGTAGACCCGCTCCTGCCCTAATTTGTGCATATTTTGGGCTATTTTAAATTCAGCATGATGCTATATTGAGGCTAGCTGGGGTGACTTTGGCCAATGGCAGGTCAGTGTGTCATTTTGTGCTCACATCTGTCCTTAAAGATGCACAGATTTAAACAAATTATGTACAAAGTGTGAATGTGATAATAAAGCAGGGCCAATAGCAGAGAGATGGTTTGTTTACTATCCTATACTTGCTGGCTCCACACAGCCACTTGGAACTCCACCTACCTCGATGTATGTTAGGCTATGTTTAGATTACAGGCTTAACATATGTGGCCAAAATCAGATTTTTTATTTTTGCTCTCATGTGACACAGATCAGATTTTTTCAGTACTGGGTCACTTTCATGTGTGGTCCTAAATCCAATACATATCTGATCACTGGCCATGCGACTGCTTTGAGAATAGTCATGTCATCAGCGGACTCACGCCCGCTTGAACTGAGTGTCTTTTGGAAACACCCTTGGTAGAGTGCGTACCAGTCCATACCACTGGGGCCCGTGTTCATGTCTGGCCCAGGGCCCTTTGCTGCATGCCATCCCCGCTCTCTCGCCTTTCCTGTCTGTCTCTCTCACTGTCGAATAAAGCAGAAATGCAAAAAAAAAAAAATATATATCTTAATATATATATATATATTTTTTAAACATAGCCCTTGACATCCTAAAATTTTTAGATGAAATCTGTTTCAGTGAAGCCATTCACGTCACGATTCCAGCACTCCAGGCTCTGACTCTGCATCCACACACACCTCCGTACAGAAGCAGTGCAGCCATTACTCCACAAAAAGTCATAATTAACAATTTGACTCCATTTCTCCTCATCCTCGTTATCATCTGCTCATGAATTCGCTGCCTTCTGCTGTGCATCAACTTATAAATGAAACCGCCTCCATGTTTACGTCCGTAGAACACCATGCTGCGTGTGATGTCTTTTTGTTATTGTTCTTTTGTACATGTGGATCAGTTTTAAAAAATGGATCTGAGCAATAAATCCGAATTGAGCACAAAGGCTTGCAGTGTGGACGTAGCCGAAATGATCTAATGTGCATCTTTAAAAACTTAAAATCTTGTTTCTTCCTTTTTCTCTTGTAATGATTTTAAAACGGTTGTCATTAGGAAGGTACTTGGATTGATTTACTGTCCTCTAAATTGGAAATTTCACAGTTCCAGCCTACATGGAAATGAACTTTATGACTACATGACTGTACAAGATAATGTACAGAATGACAACACTCTCTGCGGTTATGGGTGTTGCCCCGGCTTCCCTTGCCTAACCCTTTCGATCCCTAACATTTCATGGTTAAAGAATGCAACAGTGTTGACACTGCTTAAATAACATGACTGAAACAAAAAATGAGTGGATGAACCACTTGTTTATTGCTTGTTAGAGAATGTGGATTTTCTCATAGTTATTGCTCTTAAAATACATAAAAATCCCAACACAGGCCAGTAGAGAGATGTCAGGTTATTATGTTGGGGTGTTTTATTTTTTGTTTGGTTCACATTCACTTTGAGTTAACATCCAGAAAAGACCTGCATTTTGTTAGATATGTTGTATGAAAGACAGCAAACCAAAACATTTATTGAGCTATCTCCAGTCTTTCGCCCTTGTTACGGGTAGGGCGGGGTATCATAAAATGTTTTTTTCGATACCAGTACCAATACCATGACTTTGCTACCACTTCCTGAACGATACTTTTTTCGAGACCAATTGTATGCCATTTTAACAAGAAGGAATTACAGCATTACACATTATGGTGCACATCTTTGTTGTTTTTACTTTTCAACTCCTTTATACCTATAATGTAGACTAGCCAAGC
>JAOVVB010176541.1:0-11331 GCA_028570985.1 Heterobranchus longifilis | reverse complement strand
AGTAAAGTACAAGTACCTCAAATTTGTACTTAAGTACAGTACTTGAGTAAATGTACTTTGTTACATTCCACCACTGCAAAATAGAAGGTAAGAGAAAAAAATAAAAACAAGACAAAACACAAAGTAAGAAAAATACAACTACAAAAGACAGGTACAAAATAACTCTAATATATAAATAATCTTACAACAAGGAATATGTAAACAGTATGTTCTGTGTGAAGAAGAGCTGTATAGTTTAGAAAATATGTACACAGAATATTGACAGGGAGTATGCAAATGTTCACAGTATAAGTGGTATCATACATCTTCATAACATGTTTTATTTGTTACTTGCTAAAGTAGATGTTTCTCCAATCTATAGCATGATATCAATCCCTCCTTATATGGTGATTTTTTCTCTAATTACCTCTTGATTCAATCATCTGTTATGGTGAGAGATAAAATGAGAGATAAAGGGCAAAGACATCAAGTTCACAGCCTGAATCGACAACAAAGTGAAATGAATGAGATGCTGGAGAAGATGGCCCACTGTGGTGGGACTAATAAACCTGCAGGCTAGTTCGGAAGGAGGCTCCTCCATCTGCCAATTAAACAGAGAGGAAATTAATGGATAAACAGTTTCATTGGGGATCAGAAAAGACGGATAGTGCTGTGAGCGCTGCAGGGGACTACGGCGCATCACCACCACCGCCGCCGCCACCCTCGTGTTGTTAACAGCCTCGAGGAACAAGCACACTTATTTATTCTCATACTTTTTTTTTTTTCTAATCTCTCCGTGCCATTGCCAGCAACTCCCTTCAAGAGTTTCGTTGTCAGGCAAACTATTTGCTCTCATGCAGATAAGTCTTCTTATCCCTCGCCTCACACCTGCTTTGCTGCTGGCTATTTCCGTCCATTATTTTGGAGTGCAGGATTGAGTGCACACACCAGGTTATGGCTTCAAAAACTTTGTATGGATTTTCATATGGCACCTGTAACTAGTGAGACATAGCAAGGCTGAAGGTTTCTGAGTGCCTCCATGTGCCTTGTGTCTTAACCTTTTTAAAAGGTATTGATTTGAGTAACAGCCCAGAGCCTGACTGAGGTGATTTCTTCTCATCATCGGACCAAAGCACTGATGAGGCCTATCCATATGTCTGTCTGTTCAATCTCAGTGCCCTGAAGATTGTTTTTTATTCCTCTGGCTTTTACATGAATTCTATTTGATCTTTGGCACTTTGGAAACACCTGTGGATGCAGTGTTGTGCCCCTTTAGCTCCTTAAAATTGATGCTGACATCCTTTCTTGTGGCTCCAGGCTGGACCATTGTGCCCACATCATTATAGTAGAAATGTCAAATTGTCTTTCTTTTCTTTTCTTTTCTTTTCTTTTCTTAAAGCTCTGATGGATGAGTGTTGGAGCTGTGCATTCATTAGCCTCAGGCCTCGATCTCACTTAGTTTGAGACACAAAACAGATCACAGTCAGCCTCTGCCCCCAGTGAGATATGACTTTGACAACATACTAGTATTTTTCTTTCTTTTACACGTTCTATGATATAAATCACACCCCAAAAATAGATTCCAACAGCTCCTCCAAAACATACGACTACATACTGTAAGGTTGCTTTCACACCTGAGCTGTTTGGACCGTTTTAATCCAACCCTGGAGCGTTTGGTCAGATAGCATGGTTTGTTTGAGCTGGAGCGAAAGATAACTCGGACTCTGGTGCAGACCAAACAACCAAACTCTGGTCCGCTTGAAAATGTGGGTCTCTGTCCTTCCAAACGGACTCTGGTTGGTTCATTTGTGGTGTGAAAGCAAACAAACAGTAAAAGCTTGTTAAAGAAAATGGGTTGTTTTGACTCAAAAATGTAAAAAAAAAAAGAAGTTAATTCACCTCTATTAACTTAATTCACCTAATTTTTCAGAGTCATTAGAACACATTTGTAGTTTTATTTTTACAGTGTTCACCCACTTTAATTCATTTTTGATATAGTACTCAAATAGATTTACAGTAATCCCTCTGACGTCACAGACGTGTGTACGTGCCCCGACGTGCTCCTTCACCGAGCAAAGGACAAGTCCGCCATTACCGCCAGTCAGGGAGTGATATACTGTATTTCAGCTTACTCAAAACATGTATTTTAGATTTTTGAGTTGAAGCTACTTAAAACATTTTATGTAATCAGTTTTTTAAAAAACTGTTTAAGTACCCTAATTTATAAATTTGAGTTTAAATTAAGTGCAGTTTTTAATTATAGGGGAGTTTGTACAGCTGAACACAAATTGATTTTTCTTATTATACAGGTAATAAAATAGCTATATTTGATTTTATTTATGTGAAAACAAAAATACTTAGTAGATATATCAGAAATGTTTGTTTAACTTACAAAATTACATTAATGTCACTTAAAATAACCTAGTAAAAGCTACTTAATTTATGTTTAACTTAGAAAAAAATTAGTAATGAAACTTAAAATTTGTGATGTAATCAGTTTCACCAATTTTTTTTTAGTTCTATTAACTTATCTGGTTTTACAGTGCACAGGCTTTTATGATAGAAGATATGTGATTTTAGCACGTTTCAAATGCTAAACTATAAATCCATCTGCTGATCGTGACGTGTGTTCAGGAAGCGATCATAATATTGATCTCTGTATGGGCCGTGTTTATTTTGGTAACCACAGTAACACGTATTCTTGTATCCCTCTCTGTGACTTTTTTGTGTGTTCCCCTGTGTGACAGGCAACGATCCCACAGTAACAAGCCCAGAATCATGTCTGTAATGTTGCCTTTTTGTGTGGTTTTGCAGTCAAAACAGTCCGAGCTCTGTGAAAAGACGCTGGGTGCAGCTCGCTTTTTCGGGCGAGTAAATGCATTTGAGAATTACTGTCTTTTTATATTTGATGTACATATTTCATATGTACATGGATACACCGCTGGCATCAGGCTACTAACGCTAGCTAACTTTAGCTAACTTTAGCTATTATTTTCTACATTAACTTACCTGCTAGATCAACCACTCCCCGAGGTCTGGTGAAACACTGTTAAAAACCTGCGTTGTGGTTTAAAAACACAGAGAAGTTGTAAATGCATGGCAATACTAACTCAAGTTTAACGTAAAGCTTAACATTAGTTGTTAGTTGACTCCACTAGATGGAAGGTTTTTGATCCATATACCCTTTATGTACTACTATTTCCTGGACTCAAAAGTAGGCCTCGTTTTTCCAGATTTGATCGATTGGAACAGCTGTAAACAGAGCAAATCAAAGGCATTTGTGCAGAGTTGGTAGTCTTAGCTGGGTGCAGCGCATCTGCAGGAACAATTGAAAAAAGACTCCGCCACTGAGAAAAAAAAACGCTACCTAATAATAATGCTCATTCAGTTTTGCATAAACTTCTGTCGTCCCCACGAGGGTCCTGATGATGCGAAACTGTCCAATCAGCGACTTTCCTGTCAGTCTGTATAACGTCATGTTTACTCCTCTTAGTTTGTTTGTAAAAAGTCAGTGTGAAAGAAACAATGAACCAAACTGCAGGTGTGAAAGCAGCCTGAGTATTCAGGGTCCTCATGAGGAGGACCCACAAAGAATGAATAGCCGTCAAAGTGTCTGCATGTGTGTGTGTCCACCTGTCGTAAGGGCAGTTAGTGTGTGACACTGTGGTGTCGGCCTCGTCGGGGATCAGCCAGTGGAAGCTCTTGTCTGTGAAGAGGCGGATCTGCTGCCAGTCGGAGCCCGATACATAACTGCAGCCCGTGTTGAAGTCTCCCAGCAGCACGATGTCCTGCACGGAGAGTGGAAAAGTTCAACTGCTCCCCATCTCATATCTTATCAAATTCATTATTCTTTGCATCCATCTTTATTAGTTCCACTAAATAATTTATTTAATAGGTGGATTGCAATAACGTTCTGTTATGACGCATGAAATTCAGACCATAGTGTGTGAATGGAAATAGAGGAAAGTGATGACATAACAGGGTCGGATTAACGATTAGCGATTTCCAAGACCAAAATGCCTCTGGATGCAATTGGATAGACCTACAACCAATCAGTCAGAGCAACGAAACGTGACCTACAACTAATCAGAGCAACGAAACGTGACCTACAACTAATCAGAGCAACGTGCTGAGAGACACATGCAGGCTGGCGCTTTGTCTGTTTTGAAACAGGAAAAAAATGGCGGCCTGGTCACAAACTTTCTAACTTTGCAGCTAAACAGAAAACATTTTGGGTGAGAAATAGGTGATACAATAACAGAATCTTGATTCATATTTGAATGAACCTAGTTTCACAGTTTGCTGTGAGTTTCCTGAGCATTGTGTGAATGGGTACCAGCAGCAGCCATCTTTGTTGACAATAACACCTCACGGTGCTCCTCTGTGACAGAAGATGATTGGCAGAGGAGGTTTTTAGTCGATGGAAATCGGTCTGAATGGGATGGAGGCCAGACCCATGCAAAGTGAAAGAAATTAACTTAGCAGAGAGGTCTGGGATTCCAGGTAGGTTTTACCTGTTGTGGAGGCGATGGCCATTACAAACTACCTTTACCTCGTCCTCCCCCATTACTACACGCATAGCCAGATGAAAGCTACAAGAATCTAGATGACTATAACTATTTTAGAACCAAAGTGAACGACTGCCGTTGATTTTGCCTGGGTGAGTAAATGCGTTTGAGAATTACTATATTTTTATATTTGATGTATTCCTATATATATTTCATACGTACATGGATTCACCACTGGCGTGCAGGCTACTAATGCTAACTTTAGCTGTGTGTGATGTCATATGCAAAAACCCTATTGGTTTTGTGTGAGTGTGTTTGTGGAGGAGAGTATTCACATTGGTGTTCCAGCGGGTGCGGACATCAGTCACCACATCATAGAGAGCATTCACTTCCTTCACAGCGTAGTCTGGGGAGGTGTGCTGGGGGATCAGGACAAAGTTCCTCACAGCTGGAAAACAGGATGTTGACAAGTTGACAATTTCGGATGAGGCAGACTTTATAACAAAATATAAAAATTTTAAAAATCCAGTGTTCTTACCGTGTAAAATATTTCATTTGTTGTCTGTACAGTTAAAAACAGGGACATTTCCGGGGAAAACGTTGACGTATGGTCACCCTAACCCCTTATGCAATCAGTGCTTATTGATAGTCTGGTGAATGACCCATAGACTGTATAAAAAGAATTGACAGAGTAAGAGTGATGTCAGCCATTGGTTTGTGGACCCTTGTTTTGATGCCACGAGTTTGGAAATTGGCAGTCACCATTGGTCACCATGTTGACTTTTTGGAGCCAGAAGTTGACCATATTTGGACAAGAAGGCAGCGCTGGGGGTGATGACAGTCATGCCGGTGACGTCTCGTCTGGTCTCGACTATGGTATCAATGGCGCTGCTAAGCTAAACCCATGAGCTAACTGCTAAAGAAGAGGGGAAAGTTGCCGGCACGGAGCCAGGTAAAAATCGTCAAAAGTTCCCTTAAGTTAGCAGCTAATGCTAGCGCTAGCACGGTTAGCATGGTGCTACCGAACACTGAACAAGACATTTTTCGGTGACCAAAATGTTCCAATTAAATTTCATGAAGTGAAAACACACCGTGAAAGGATCAACGTTCTGAGACATAAACACTGACATCACAAAAACAAATTCACGTCTGTTTTAATGTACACAGAGCCTGGTTAGCATTGCTAAAGCCTCTACACAGGGCCTGTTAGCATTGCTAAAGCCTCTACACAGAGCCTGGTTAGCATTGCTAAAGCCTCTAATTTGACAGGTCGCAGTGTAGCCCCACCCTAAAGCATTCCCTGCTTTATTGTCTATTTTCTTCTTAATGGCTCATTTATTTGTTTACAAATGGAAGTCTTTTTCAGGCCAGGAAGCTCTGTCCATCTTTTTATACAGTCTATGTGCAAAACCTGCTTTACTCCCTGAACTTATTTACTTATCACTTCTCTGTTGAAGTGTTTCACTTCATGTTATGAGAGACTTGAACCAGGATTTTATGCATCAAATGACTTTGCATGTTTACTGTTTACCCACATTCACGAGCAGAGGAGTTGCACTTCATTAAAGTGCTGTATGTCTTATGGTAAATGTTTATCTTTACTCGTTTCAAGGAACTCTTGGTCACTTCACTGTGTGATGGAAATTAGACTTGATGTAACTAAAGTACCTCTTCTGTGTCTGTGTCAGCTGACCTGGACCTTCCACTGCTGACCGTGACACCCTGTGGCCCAGATTTGTGTGTGGACCTTCAGCCTCCCATGGAGCACCTGAGGGAGATCTATGATTCTCTGCATTACAAACTCAGGATCAAGAGCAACAATGCAGACACAGCCCAGGTATGTATGGACTCATGCTGTTTGAGAGTTGTATCTACTTGTGTCATCCTGATAAACAAGTTAAAGCATGGGAGCACTGCAGTGTTGATGTGGGCGTGTTACGGGTGAGAAGATGCCATGCAGGATGTCCGGTTTGACTAACACATCCCTGAGTTTAAAAGCTTATCAGGTTACATCCACACTACTACATTTTAAAACACATAACTTCAGCATTGTTTATGCCATGGCGTCCACACTACTCTGTCATTTCTGAGCCTCTAAAACGGAGACATTTTCAAACTAAAGCGGGGTCAGGGTCAGCCGTTTTAGTTTGAAAACTCTGGGGTTGTGTTTTTGTGTGTACGGGCAGAAACAGAGACTTTTGGAAACAATGATGCAGACGCCCATGTCAGTCAGTCCCTATCAGTTAGATAGGTCTGCATTAGGGCTGCCCCCGACTAAAGATTTTCCTGGTCGAACCAATAGTTCAAGCCATTAGTTGACTAGTCGTTTATGATTTTCATTCAGATATCTTGAGGTCAGAGGTCAAGGGACTCATTTGAAAATGGCCATGCCAGTTTCCCTCGCTAAAATGTAGCTTAATTTTGGAGCGTTATTTAGCCCCCTTCCCGACATGCTAGCATAACATGGTTGGTACCAACGGATCTTATAGTTTCATACCAATATATTTGCTCTATCTTTAAAATCCAGCCTACTCCAGCCTCTGAAAGACAGTATGTCGGCCGGGAAAAACCAGCGAGGAGACTGAACATTGTAACAAAAATGCACATCGTCCATAGACTGTATAAAAAGATGGACAGAGCTTCCGGGTCTGAAAAGTGAAGCCAATGTTGAAGTGCCTTAAACTCATTCTTTTGGCATTCTTTCTAATGACCAGCAGGGGGCGACCCCACTGGCTCCAAAAAGACGGCCGCTTGTATACAAGTTAATGAGAAAATGAGCCGACTTCTCACTTGATTTATCACCTCAGTAAACAGTTTCATACTGAGTTTAGCATCTCAATCACTAGTTTCAAGTCTTCTTCAATACAACATGATGTTCATTTAGTAAATTATGTCACATTAAGAAGAAAATTTAAAGCGATAAAGCAGCGTATGTTTTAGGGCGGGGTTACACACCGTCCTGTCAATCAAAATAGAGGCTTTAGCAATGCTAACTAGGCCCTGTGTAGAGGCCTTAGCAATGCTAACTAGGCCATGTGCCCTTTCTTTAGCGGCTGACATCTGTCTGTGGTCTCTCTGTGTTAAGGACACCTGGTCTCTGAGAAGAGAGGTCTTAAAGGATCTGGCCTCTGGCAGACAGTACTGTGTCTCAGTGTGCTTCTCAGACAGTTGGGTGCCTCGGAAGTCCAACTACAGCCGGCCCATATGTGCTGTCACCCCTGGACACTATACTGCAGGTACAGCTCACTGTGTTTCTGTGTATGTCTCTCACACTCTTATGTTTTCCAAGTAGCTGATCATTTTAAAGGCCTGGGGCCAGATTCACAGAATCCTTCTTAAGAAAAAACTTGTTAAGCATATATTATGTAACGTTTCCGCATTAAAATGTCTAAAAATGACTAGACCTATGTTCTATATTTTGTTGAGTTGTGTACTTCCATTATCCCAAATGTTTCCAACAAAGTTCAACCCCAGAGAAATCTGTCATTATAATCAGGACACTCACTGGTTGCATGCTCAGAATGCCTGTCAATCACAAGTCATCACCTCCCCTCTGCGCATGTGTCAGGGTCCGCAAAGGAGTCGTGAAAATTCGTCATAAATTAACTTTTTATCTGGTTTGAAGCCACATTTTTATGATACACTTTTTAGATCTTGGTGAGACCAGGATAAGGACTTTTTCCATCGGACATCTGGATCTGAAATTATCAGAGAAACAAACTGAGCGAAATTTTGCATCAGCTAACTAGCTAGCTCTGTTCTCATTCTCCAACCTACAGCACCGACGCGCTGAACTGCATCAGAAAAACACTGATTTTTAACATGAAACTGCTTTATTCCGTGTTGTTACCATTAAAATCACCTGGTCCATTTGTTTGGGAGACCTCTGTGGATTATCCAGCTTTGGGTAAAAATCTCTTGAATGTCTGAATCTTAAATTATCAGAGAAAAAAGGTGAGCACACTTTTAGCAATAGAGTTGAACCCCATGAGAGAAGCGCAGTTTTTTAACATGAAACTGCTTTATTCAATGTTCTTAATGGTTAAAGTCACCGGGTCCGTTTGTTTTGGAGAGGAGGAGACCTCTGTGAATAATTCTGCTCTCGGTAAAAACTTCCTGAACGATGAACACTGAAGGAATCCAAACCAGGAGAAGCTGACCGCAATAATTGGCCTTTGTTATTATTTTGATTGTGAGACTTCTAGCGGCAGAATATTACATACTGTACGTTTAAGTGCTGCTTTCTTCTTAACTTTCTTCTAAATTTTATAACTAGGAGCAAATATGCCCTTTTTTTTTTTTAATCCATGGTTTTCCCAACCATTATAACACACATAGGCGTAAGAGTCGGAACCTTATAGCCTAGTTTAAGTTAAAACTACAGGCTACGTAACGTTACCTGATACATCCAGTCATGTAGAAAA
This sequence comes from Heterobranchus longifilis, assembly GCA_028570985.1. Taxonomy (NCBI): domain Eukaryota; kingdom Metazoa; phylum Chordata; class Actinopteri; order Siluriformes; family Clariidae; genus Heterobranchus; species Heterobranchus longifilis. The sequence continues at coordinate 2,420 of JAOVVB010176541.1, read as the reverse complement.
AAGGGATATTTTATTGTGCTCCATCTCCAGTCTCTCATCCACTGCCGTCATGTTGTTTACACAAACACAGCGCGCTTGTTAAGCTAAATAGCGAATTGTTAAGCTAAAACAAAAGCTGTGTGTATGTAGTCTGTTTATCTTATTTTGCCACATATCTTAACATTTGGAAAATTCTTGTAGCTGCTGACTGAGACACCTGCAGTTGATCATCAGCAGAGAGAGGAGGAGGAGCACAGAGGAGAGGGAGGAGTGATATGGAGTCTGTTCTAGTTATATTTAAAATATAGATTAATTCTAATCCTGTTCTGAATCTTTTCTTCTTTTTAAATGATAATTTAAAAAAAACTATTATTTGGTAATGAAAAAGAACTGGTATTGATACAGAACTGGCCTGATAAGAGTAAAGCTAAAACCCTTACCTGGATGTAACCCCAGTTCTATGAGTCCGTACAGAACTTTCACACGCGTACAGTATAAATTGGCCATAACAAGGTTTATGTGTGAATAATGTGCCCCCGTCTCCTCTCTGCAGACCCGTGGATCTCAGTCTTGTTGTGTTTGCTGGTGATCTTTGGTGTAGTCGTTGTGGTCCTGCTGGTCTATACTGGTTTCATCTGTCTGATGAGGAGGCCACTGCCGTCCGTCCTGGTAAGTCATACCATTCATTCATTGTATTGTTTAAAGCTGGAGGTGCAGCAACGGATCTATGGCCCATTTTGTAGGAACAAAAAATATGTAGTGGTACAATCAAAACAAACAATTCAATTTTATTTATACTGTCATATCATAACAGACACTTCTCAGGACACACAACTCAGGACACTTTTCATATAGAGCAGTTCTGGAACACAATCAATGATTTTCAAAGTCCCAACATCACCCAAGAGCAAGTGTTGCAACGCCCCACAGTGGTGAGAAAGAAACTGCCTTTTATTTAAGCCAGAAATCTTGAGCAGACCAGGCTCTGGGCTCCATCTGGTGACGGTAGTAATATTAGCAGTAGTAATCCATGGCGGCAGGCGCAGCAACGATTGGGGCTATCGTAATCCACATGACATGGCGTTGAGCAGCACCAAGGTGGCGGGCACAGCTACGATTTGGTGCCTGTACAGGCCAGATCAGGCCAGGTAGCAGTCGGCGTCAGGCAGGACTACGGCAGACACTGCAGAAGGAGAAAGCACAAGGACTACTGGGAAGAATTAGTAACATGCATGCATTAATGGAACATGAATGTATACAGATAGAGAGAGAGAGAGAGAAGCTCAGTGTATTGTGATAAGTCCTCCAGCAGTCTAGGCCTATAGCAGCATCACTAAGAGCTGGTCAAGGCAAGCCTGAGACATCCCTAACTATAAGCTTTATCAAAGAGGAAAGTCTTAATCCTACTCTTAAATGTGGAGATGATCTGTCATCTCACTATTTGACAGTGAAGTAGAATAATCTGTAGTGTGACATGGAGTTGCGGCAAAATGACTAAATGCCTGAATCATGGAATTCCAAAATCAAATCTGGAAAACAGCTAAGATTTTAAAATCAAAATTCTAATGTAGTAATTTAAAGTAATCCAACATGTTTGCCATGTCTTACCATTATTGTTGAATTTCTTTAGAATACAATAAATATGCAGTTTTATTTGTGGTTTTTCTGAGTAAAGTAACAGGAAAGAACTGCAGGCGGAAACATATTTGAGCAAAGCACACGCGCGCACAACGGGATGAAGTGTGCCATGGTTGTGGTTGTTCTGTGGTGTAAGAAGAACAGATAGCTACAGGCTGTTTCTTCTGCAACAGGATGGTTTGTCTTCTTAGAAGAGAGCTGCAGTGGTGGTGTAGATGTTAGATAGAAAATGCCTTGCAAGGTTCAGTATATGCAAGTGACATACTAAATATTTGAGTACCCTTTATGTATATAATTTTATCCTCTTTTTGTTTTTTTGTCTGTCATGATCCCCTGTAGCTGGTGTGTGTCTGTGTCTCACTGGGCGATTGATTCTGTTGCTTTCTGAGTGCGATGCACAAAAAAAAAAGTGTATAATTTGAACATTTGTGACTTGAGTGACTGCTAGAAATACGCGGCCAATGCTGAGCAAACCACTACCGAGGGAAAATTTTGGAGATTTTCACAAGGCAATTGAAAATCAGCAAACTTTCCCTTAAGTTATTAGCTAACGCTAGCGCTTACTAGTTAAGCACGGTGCTACCAAACGCTGAACAAGACATTTTTTTCAGTGACCAAAATGTTACAATAAACTTCTATCAAGTGAAAACACACTAAAGGGTCAAAGTTGTAAGACTAAAACACAGACAGCAGCCAAAACAAGTTCATGTCTATCTAAATGTACACAGCCTCTATCCTGTCGCTAACATGGCGGCCTGTCAATCAAACGGTAGCCATGGTAGCCACGCTCCATTACATCCCCT
>JAOVVB010176530.1:0-11331 GCA_028570985.1 Heterobranchus longifilis | reverse complement strand
GATTCTTTATTGTCATTATGCAAGCATAACGAAATTTTGCAGAAACTCCCGGCTAAAAGGTGCACACATGAATAAAAGATGGTACAACATACTATATGTTACTATACTATACATTTTTGCAGCTTTTATATACTATTAAGCATTTTTGACGTTTTTGCCAAAATACTTTGACATACTATATTATGTTGTTTTTGACATACTATACTAAAGGGAGTAAAATTCAAGGACTTTTCAAGTACTTTCAAGGTAGCTAAACTAAATATTAGACTCAAAGATTTTATCATCACGTCTAAATTGTTGCTATAGATGTATAAATTGTGGGGGAAAAGTATCCACGTATATGCACGATCAAATCAACAAAATTATCAGATTATCTCGGAAGAATATTTATGCAAGAAAAGTTTCGTGCTCATTCAGTTTGTTTACTTTCTCATTTAGAATTAAATTTCTAAAATGATGACGGAAACGTTTCATTTCAAATTCACGTTTTTTCGACATATTAGGTTATTTTTCGACATACTATACTATGACGTTTTTGACCTTTTTTGACATACTATGATGTTTTTCCCCCTTTTTTGAGATACTATACTATAATGCTTTTTCACTATTTTCAACACACCATACTATGGTGCTTTTTCACTTTTTTCGACACTATTCTATGATGTTTTTTTCGACATACTACACTATGATGTTTCTTCCCATTTTTCAACATACTATACTATGACTTTAAAAAAAAAAGTTTTTACCTTTGTTTTTAGCACATTTATATGACACACTATACAATATATAGTATACTACTAAATTATATTCACATTTTACTTTGCCTTTCTCTCACCTTTATTTGAACCTCGAAATTATTTTCACTGAACAAAATCTGCACAAAATTGTTTGTTCTAATTATTTAATATTCTTCTATTTTATTTCCCTGATTCACTTTTCAAATAAATGCCTTCTTACCTCCTTGATGTCTTTGTTGTGTATTTGTCAATCCTCCATCACTGCTGGAAAACACAGAATGTTGATTTAAAATCCTTCAATTGAACATCAGAATGTGCAGCTAATTTTCACTAATCTGCAGAAAGAGTCAAGTTTAACACTGGGACGTACCTGCAGGATTTACAACATGCTGCAGTCCAGTATGATGTGGAAACACGGAGGATGGAGGAGGCATCTTGTGCTCTGAAGCAGTCGAAAGAGATGCAATTTTTAACTTGGCTATCAAACGTCTGTTGCCCGCAACATGGGCAGTTTTAAACATATTTTGTTGATTATCGGGATAATATATAAACATATATGTGTGTGTGAATTAACGTACCTTTAATTTTCCCTTCATGTTTTCTGTTGTTGTTGTTGTTGTTGTTGTGCTTCCTGTTGAATAAACAAAAGATTTTGTTAATTTATTTTCTGGAAATTTATCTGAAAATCATAAACATATGGAGGGTTAAGTTATTAATTAATAACTAATTGTACAATAAAAGAATAGGTATTGATGAATTTGTTTACAAATTAATGTATTACTCTGTAAGTAAACAGACTAAATTACAAATATTTTAATGGACAATAAAAATATTTGTTTCTTAAAAGTCGTAAGGTTTTGAGAAAAAAGTCATAATGTTTCAAGAAAAAGTTGTAATGTTTCGAGCAAAAAACTCACATTTTTATTAGAAAACAGTCATAATGTTTATAGAAAAAAGTCCCAACAAATCAAAATGTAAGCTAAAGTGATTCCAGTGTGTTTTAGTGCCGTTTTAAGAGTTTGAGACACCTTTCGTTGATTATCAGGATAATATTGTGATTGATAATTATTTATTTTGACCAGGATAATCATGACATGAAACTTTCACATAGGGATGCACCGATTCCACTTTTTTCCAGACCGAGTACGAGTACTTACATTTGGGTACTTGCCAATACCGAGTACCGATACGAGTACTATGGTTGTGTATTGCTTGTTGTTTTTTCACCACAGGTGGTGTGCTTAAATTGTGTCTGAAAGAATTCTTTAAAAAGATCAGCTACACAGTATCAAGTGTGATATAACTGCCATATTATGTCCCACACACAAGGACAGTATCGGACCCAATACCGATACTGGTATCGGTGCATCCCTACTGCACAATATAAATATATATTTCCCTTGGTTCCCTTGTCTCGAAGTCAATGTTTTTTTTTTTTTTTATGTGTTTTTGTTTAGACATCTGAAATACCTCATATATAATATATGTATGTGGTTAACCCAAGCTTAAGAGCTTTTCACATTTTGTTCTATGACATAAAACACGTTAAATATGCCACTCGTGAATTTCGAAGCTTTTATGTGTCTTTAAAAAGGCGGTTGCTAACAAGTGGCAAATATGACTAAAGAGGTTGTTGAGGACATTAAACCGTCGCCACTACTAAGCTGACAGTGACGTTTAATGTCCCCTGTAGTCATATTTAGGACGGCAACAAGCAACCGTATGTTTGCTTTTTACTCATATGGAGAGATTATTTAGCTAGACAAAACGTGTAAGTATCATAAACTTGTGTTTGCCACAGAGCTTATTTTCTGCCATGATCCAAAATCCAATTCAAAAATCCCATACGCTTTTAGACAAGGGAACTTATGGTGGCGCTAACTTCCGGGTTGGCCTACAAACATAAAAGCGAACATCTTATTTACACACTGAGTGCCTCATCCTGTGAACACCACAGGATGGCGACTGTAACACACAATGTACACTGCCCCTCTGAACTTACTGACATCACAGCAATCGTCTCACATCCCACTCGCCGTTCAACTAAACGTTCCTTCAGGCTGCGTCCGTCTGACAGAACAGCACACATTATCATTTATTCATGGAAAAATGGATATTGATTTGGAGACAATGACAATGACTGGCTAACAGCTGAGCCGGAGTTGCCTGATATAATCAGACAGAATTGTTAAACTCCATTTATATCTTCAGTCAACTCAATGCGGGCGGATTCTAAAGTTCTGGACCCAGACAAGCAGAGAAGGTCAGCTGAGGGACTAGAAATATCTCCCGTTGTCAGGTGGTATCTAAGGTTCGTCCTATTTACTGGAGGAGTGACAAACGCTTCCATTGCATAGGAACGTTATGGGATTATAATGATCATTCCAGGTATTAGCCAAACCCTAGTCTGGCTGGGTACATAAACAGTGTCAGCATAAAGCCTTATACTTCCGCCGGGAGGAGACCCCGGCCGGAGGAAGTCCCTCCTTCCTTCCATGTGGTTCTCAAAGTCTCTTTGCTGCAGCCAAGCGTAGCTCCGCCCAGGAGGATTGTGATTGGTTTAAAGAAATATAAACAGGCCAGGGAGTTGTTTCCACTATACCAGAGTAAAACACATTCAATGCAGGAAAAGACAACGCATGGAAATATAAATTAATGGTCCTATTTTTTTTTCTTTGGCAAATGACCATGGCATAAGTGACTCTGGCGGAGGCACATCAGACGGTTCTGGCCTCCTCCTCATCCATTAAAACCTGATAATGGACACCTCTTCTGGCATTAACCCAACACAGTATATACTGTATATTTATATATTAAGTACTGGCAACAATCAGGGTAATAATGCTAAGGTGATACTGTGTTTATCATCCTGGAGAAATTGTGTTTGCTTACATTCCAGTGCTGGTAAGGATGCAGTATTTGCTCAGGGATATTTCAACAGTGCAGATCTCTCTTGCCCCAACATAAAGAAAGTAAGAATTACTTTAATACGTGCAGCTAGAAGAAGGGTGCAGAAGGAGGTTTAACTAAATGGCAAATCAAAGGGAAAGGAAACAGCAATGGACAAAAATATAGCAAATTGAGAGTAAACAAAAAAAAAAAAAAAGGAGATGAATGGGAAAAAAAAAAGACTCTCTGTCTCTCTTTTGCTGTCCGACTCCAGAGCAGTATTGAGATAGATGAGTCTAGCATCTCTATTTTCTCATTTGGTCATTAAACGGAGTTTCTAAATTATCAACCGTAACGACAAACTCCTAAAGTTGTGATTTATAAGTATTGCCTCTCATTCGCTCACCCTCCCTGTCTCCCTCTCTTTTATTCTCGGAGAGTGGGTGTGTCTGAAGGTGTCTGATTATGCGCATGTTTGACAGTGTGTGTGTGTGTGTGTAGGTGTGTGTGTGTGTGTGTGGGCGAGACAGCGTGAGAGAGAGACCCTGGGTGTTAAATGTCATCCCTGACACCTTAAACAAATAGCTGCATATTGAGAGTTTAACGCATCGCAGCCCTGACCAAATAGATTCCACTCGTGTCTCCCGCCCTTCTTTCCTTCGCAGTCCGGCCCTCTCCGAGGCCATGTGTTAAACAGGTATACACACACACACGCTAATTTTATATATGTCCAAACAACATACACAACAGGTTTCAAAGTATTTTTTAAAAATGGCTTTGCAAATGGTTTATAAGAGAAGAAATGTGATAGAAATGTATGTTAGGCCTCAAGGACATTTACAAAGCGATGTTGAGAAAATGTGTTTGTTTACAATAAAAAGCCAGCGAGCCGTCACCTTTCATTGTGTGTGAATAATACAGGTATGTAAGCTAAGTGTTGTATAGAAAGGGCATGGACAAGAAGCGAGACATAAAATGATAATAGGAAGATGACGCTTTGAAAAACGATGTGTCTTTCTAAAAAGAGAATTATTAGATTACTGTCACCGAGTATCGTCGGAATAATAAGGTGCTGTCACAAAGAGTTTGATAGCAAAATGCCACATGTCTCCAGTGATGACAGTCTCTCAAAAATGCTTTTGAGACAAAACTTAAAATGGCCACAGTTTCTGACACGGCGGACGCAGCGAGACCCTGGCACAGATCATCCACAACCATACAGGCGGATGCTGCAGTCCCTATCTAGTTGACATTTAGCCCCTACATAATCAATTTATCAGCACAGACATGCTGATCAATATCAGTAAGAAAAAGTCAGCAAGCTGATCACATGTACAAACCACCACCAAAACCACATCACTCTTTCTCATTGTATATGGATGACCTTATTTTTTGCTTTCCATAATCAATACTTGGCCATGTAAATGCAAATCAATACAGGAAGTAACAAGTTATGGTGCAAGAGTTCAACAGCACAAAGGTGTCTATATTTACATCTCGTCTCGTCGTCAATAATTTCAACAGCCTCACTTTGCTTGATGCATTATCTTAAAAGTCATAGAGAAATAAGCATGTCAGCACAATTAGGACGACTCGGGAGTAACTGCAAAGCTTAATCATTCATGTGTTTTTTATCAGCTACAATCTTACGTCAAATAAGTTTGTCTAAGATAAGAAAATGATTGGTTTTGGCTAGACTAGACTGACTGACATGTTCAGATTAAGACTAAATTAAAGAAAAAAACAGCTGACAGATTTAAGAGAGAAAACGTTTTGACTAAAAGTATACTAAAATGTAAAACTGGACTAAAACATTGAGTTGTCACTGACTAAAACCATGTAGGATAAAAATGACTAAAATGTGACTAAAACTAAGAAGAGAATTAAAAAAAAAAATTAAGAGTTGACACCAAACAGAAGAGGACGAGGAGAAACAGGAGGAGAAGTGACAGAAAGTGATCAGGAGAGATAAAGAGAGACTGAGATAGAAAGGAAAGACAAGACAAGGAGCAGAGAGAGGAGGGGGGGGGGCAGCATCTATGATGACTTTGAAACTCTTATTCAATTAGTGTTTCATTGGTGAAAATAGAAAGTAAAAGAATAAGAGCGACGGCAAAACAAAGAAATGTTTGTGATGCTCCTGCGATTAATCTGCCTCTACTTGTTATCTTTTTTGTTGCTTTTTAAAGCAGTATTATAAACCTCCTTTTGAAGAGCTTCATGAATAAATGCTATTAAACCTGACCTATGAGAAAGAGAATGAATATAACAGACATACAATGGTGTCTGGTGCTTTTTTTTTCTGATGCGAAATATTGAAAAGAATGATACGCCTTGCTGTTCAGTACATGCATTTCATGTTTTCATAAATTACTCTTGCAGTGACGTCAATACAGTAATTTTGAAAATGAGAGGTACATATAAAGAGAGACATTCAATGGCTACATAGATGAAGTTAGATAGCAACAGTCTTCTCATCCATCAGCAGCTAATATAGAGCTTTTTCAGAACAGATCCATTTGTACAGATGCATGAAGTTTGAGGAGTGGTATCTATCATCCAGCTGTCAGGAAATTCTGATGACTACTGATAAAGACGTGTGTGTGTGTGTGTGTGTGTGTGTGTGTGTGTGAGAGAGAGAGAGAGAGACGTTAGCTGAGGAAGAGGCAGATGACAGACCAAACCGAGATGATGACAGATGATTTAATGAAGAACTGACTGGCTGGAAGGAAAAGAAAACCAATTAGAAAACACAACAGAAGCATGGGGAGCGGCAAAGGGAGATGGAAAAGAAAAAAAAAAAAAAAATGGGAAGGAGGATGGATGGAAATTGGATAGAGATGGATCAAGACAGCGATTGAGAGGATTATCAGGAACAATGGCGAGATAAAGAGAGATAGAGAAATATGAATACAGAGTGCAACACCAAAGACAGAGGTAGGGAGATGCAGATAGACAAAATTAGGATGCAGACGGAGACAGAGGGAAGGGTAGAATGATTTAAAGATAATAATTTTAGATGATATCACACAGAGAAATAGAGAGTGTTATGATGTGTGTGTGAGGGAGGTGGGAGCTCGACTGAAAGATGAAAAAAAAAGTGTTTCAAGGACAGAGAAGAGCTAAAAGAAATCCTCCAAACTGAGGACATTTCACAAGTGTTTACTTAGCTAAGAAGCTAGTTTTCAGTTAGGTCTTGGGTTTAGGAATAATATGATTTAACTTTTTTTTTTTTATAGTGAACCGACACAATCAAATACAAAATGTGTTGTTAAGTGCAACAATAATGCAACAGCAATAACAGAAAAGCACATGCATAATAGAAAACCCAAGGATTATTATTGTGTGTGAAATTGTAGGTCTGTGTGCCTGTGCATGTGGCTGATACCCAAACAGTGTGTGAGTATTCTCAACTGTGCATTGCTTGTGTCTCATTCTGTCTCTCTTGGATGTTTAATAGAGGGAAAGAGAGAAAAGTCCTGGAAACTTTCTTTCTGCTGAGTAGGGCTGCCCCCTGAAAGTTGCAGACCCCTCAAGTCGACTCAGATTCTTAAAGTCTTTTTCTTTCAGTGTGCAGTGGGTACAAGGGGATGTAGAGCGGTAATGGAGCGGTAGAAAACACAATTCTTCACAATAAAAGTGCCCCCTTATTTTGTTATTTAAAAGCTTTTTTTGTGAAGCAACAAAATCAGGAAATACTAGCTTTTCCGCAGCACAATTGTTTTTGCAAATCTAGGGTTACCTTCTAGACACGACCACGGCACTTCACACACAACTTCTACAACTAAAAGTGAAAATGAAACAGAAAAGAGCAGATATCTGGAAGAAAAAGCAGCGACGCAGGAGACTTCAAACCAGGGATTCAGTTAGACCTTACAAAAGTACTGAGAGCTGAACACACAAGACTTTTAAAAACAGTCGCTGCTCGCAACTTGCAGCACAGACGAGGAGAAGTTACGTGCACCTGCGGTGAGTCTCTCTTCTGCCTTGGTGCTGAATTTACAGCTCACAGCAACTTCATGCGATATATTCTCTGGCTTATCTTTGATATCTTGTGTCAGCAAAAAAATGTTGTTGCACGTCGTTAGCTTAGTTAGCATGCATTAGCTCTGAGGGCTAACTTGGCTTGTGTACTATATTACGTGAGCTTCGCTGTCAACGTCCTGCTGAACCCCGTTCAAAAATCTGGCAGACTAATAATAATAATAATAATAAAGTGTTGCTTGATCGTCTATATGGGAGAAAAATTAACGTGTGATGTGTTTGTATTCACATAAGCCATTTAAATTGAGAGAGGAGAGACGGTCTGCATCTGTTGCCTTTATTTACATGTGGTAAACAAGCTGTGCACCGTGCACAAATAAAACAGGCTTACACCACAGAAGGAATATTCGCATTGTCGTATTGAACAGCCAAATCTGATTCGACTGACACAATTGTGAGTCGAGTACAGCCCTGCTAAACAGCCTTGATTTCCCATCATTTTTCAAGGTTTTTGCTGTTTCTCCCACTCTTCACCTTCTCGGTTTCTGACCATGAATTCAGATCTTATTCAATGGTTGCTCACGTGAATGTTGCATGCACAACACTGTCAAAAGATCGAAGATAAATAAAGTAATCTTCTGCTGTCTGTGTCTGTCTGCTTTACATCCCCTTCTGCTATTCCTTATCTCTTTTTTCCACCAGCAAATGTTCACTCTACCAATCACTCCACCCTCTTCTAGGAAAGGTCCATTCCTGGCAGTTTTAAATACTCAGAGATCAATACAGGAACTGCCTTGTATCAAGATGTGTGTGCGTGTGTGTGTGTGTGTGCGTGCGTGCACATACGCCCTGCGTAAGCATGTGTATCTGTGCATGTCTGTTGGTGGGTAGCGTGCATTTGTGAGTGTCTGTGAGTTAGTGTGTGTTTGAATTATTCATGAGGCTTAAGTGCTCCTCTGGGAGAAATGCAATGCAACACGCTTCTAATATCTTATTCACAACGTGTCTTTCTGTGTTTAAAACATGCATCGCCTGAGGAGATTTAAGTTCTCAAACCCAAAAACTGGACATTGTGCAAACCAATTTCAATATTACTGTAAAGTTAATACTCACAACATCTTTAAACATTCTTCACAGTGAATAATCTTTGCACACTGTTGTAGTGCTTCCTGAACAGTGTAGAGATATCGTAGTGCATGTCTTACCCTGGCACGTACATTAGAGTGTCTTTGGATGTGGTTTAATATTCCATATCTCAGAGAAAAAAACTCCCACGTTTCTCAATCCATTGTTTAACATTACGTGACCTTTCAGTAAGGTTTGCACAATATCGCAGGTGGTGACGACTCTAAAGTTAGCCAGTATAGCCTGTGTAAACATATGGATTTGGCTATATCATTTATCCATGTACAGAATTCGTTTTAACTGTCACATGACTTAAAGCAAACAAGTACAGCTGGTAATGACGTTGTCTGCCCATGTCCACGAGGGGACATGACATGCAGATGGATGCACTGCCTATAGACACACCGTATGTAGTATAGACAGAACAGAATTGGCGTCTACTGTCTGTCTGCATGTGTGTCCACACTGGAGTGTGCAATGCCATTTAGGCCGCTGATTGTTAACCATGGGGGTCAGGGTCGAGATAAATCTAAGAGCAGAGACACACCAAAGAACTACCCGTCAGGCACCGCAAAAACTACAGCCAACGGTCAAAGTTCTGCTCCTGTGTGAGAGGTAATAACTCTAATAACTCTCCATAGCAGCAGGCGGCGGTCCTCTGTATTTGTAATTTAAATGAGAAACCGGATATACAATCTGTTGTTATGATAGTCTACATAACATTACATGTAGCTTCTAAAGCGTCATGTGATCAGTTGCTCTTCAGCTGCTTTGTTCCAGATGTTTCATGATGTCGCTGCAAAAATATTTAATATTCAGCCGTCCCTGGTGCTGTAACCTAACATTAGGGAATGGCTGGTTAGTTATCGTTAGCTAGCTTGCTAATTCCTCCATGCTTTAATGCTACACTGGTTACAAAATGAACATGAGCCGAACAAAGTTGTCACTCATCTGGTGATAGCAATGTGCTTTTCTACACTGTGACAGAGTGTGTGGATCGAACATTAAGTTGTTAAATTTTACTCATTTAGCGGCTGGCTGGTAAGTTAGCAGCTAACTAGCCTGCTAGGGGGCTCAGTTCTCAGTGTAGCACAAGAGAGACAGTGAAGTCTACGGTCTTTAAATTAAGTTTTAGACACAATGTGCAAAAATATATATTTGAATAGTTCAAACATCACAATCACAGCTGTCAATCATGATGTTTCACCCCGTTTTTAGAGCATCAAAAAACTAATTAAAATGAAACTTATCAGATAATTGAACACTTATACACACATCAGCATGATCAGAACTAACTAAAATGACAGAAACCATCTTTGGGAAAAATTGACTGAATGTGTACTTTGAATTTTTAGTTTGGCTCAAGTCCCATCCACGAACATGGAGGAGGCGGGGCTTATGACCTATACTGCAGCCAGCCACCAGGGGGCGATGCAGATGTTTGGCTAAGCTTATGGGGAGCTGTTGGTCTGTCTTTCAGTAATTCCTGACATGCATAAATTAAGAAAGCAACTTTATCAAACCACTTTTTGTGATACTTTGTGTTTGCGTTAACCACCCGAACCCGACTAAACCACCACCTTTATCCATTATAGTAGCACGATTGTCAGGACTGAGAAGGACGGAGAAAGAGAGAGAGACAGAGAGAGGGGAAGGGAAGGTGGACTATTGCACGCAATGTTTCTGTAACTTATTAATAACTTACTCAGAACGCTGCTTTGTCACTCCGGGGGACAACTTGACTAGGTTGCTATTGTGAAAGCACAATTTGATTACTTTTTGGCGCCACATGCTTTGAGAACTACTGTTTTAGATAATTGCTGTATAGTTTTACCTCTATAGGCATCAAATATTACCCAAATCAAACAATCTGAGAAGCGAAAAGTCACAAGCAAAAAAGATTGAGAATCAGTGACTTAGGCAATGCATCTGATATTTTACACTTTACCCCAAAACAAATCCACACGTGCATGTTAAGAGGGGAGTGAATAAATAGAGACTAAATAGGATTACTGGCCCGACACAAGTTGTCTTAAGCCTGAGCACTCAACCAATTTTTTCATGCTCATGGAAATCTTTCCGTATTGTTTGATTTAGCCTGATTATATGCATTTACACAATAATATTGTATTTGTGTGCATGCGAGTATTGCTTTGATACGATGTGCTTTTCATTAACATGGACTATCATGTGCATCTGTGTGCACTAAACGGTGGCGTTTCTGTGACCCGTGAGTGTAATTGTGATTATGTGTGATAGTGCCTTTGTTTTATAAACCCAGATAAGTTGTGTTTGTATGTCAGATAATGTGTGTGTGTGTGATAAACGGCATTTATCTCCGAGTCATGCATAGGTGAACACTCTGATTGCCTGCTACATTGTGAATGAACCAGCCATGCATGTTGACTACTGATACACACACGGAGAATGTGCGTGTTGTGGTTTTGTGTGTGCATTCGGGCTGCCGCAATTAGTCGGCATAATCGATGACGTAGATGCAGAAAATGCGGCGATATCAATATTTTAAACCGACGCATCATTTTTTACTTTTTCTAAAACACTTTTCATTCATTCGTATCAGTGTTTCCCCTGTATT
>JAOVVB010176484.1:0-11333 GCA_028570985.1 Heterobranchus longifilis | reverse complement strand
CAAAAAGCTGCAAATGTTTAGAGAAAAAAAAGTCCCAACAAAGCAGAATGTAAGGTAAAGTGATTACGTTTTTTTTAAGTTTTAAGCATATTTTGATGATTATCGGGATAATACAGTGAATCACGATTATTTTGGCCAGGATAATTGTGGCATGAAATTTTCATATAGTTCCATGCCTAGTAGGGGGTATATGAAACAAAAAAATCATATAGGCCATTGGCTAGTAAATGGTCCTAATTTTGGACCCTGGATGAAAGCATTCACTCTTTGTAAATACATCACTCTTATAGTAGTATTGTGCATTTACTGTACATGCATTTGTAAAATTAACAATATCTGTTACGAAATAATGTATTTCAATCAAGGAAAGGCAGCTTTGTCTGGCAAAGATAATGTATCAAAATATTGTATACATGAATTGTCAAATTACCTAAGAAAAAATAATCATTGACAAGTTTAAAAGTAGAAAGGGATGTTGCATTTTACTCACACTGCAGAATTCTATACAGATTATGGTGAAAAACCTGACTTTAAATTTAAAAACAAACCGAATACTACAGTATGTCAACATCTTAAATCACCAATAAATTACTGAAAGCAACTTTCAGGAAATTTCAAACTTTGAAAGATCTGCATTCATCTTGCCTGGTGCTGCAGCATCCGCACAGCCTAACAACCTTGACTGCCTGCTTACATAACTCAGTTAATGTAGGCTAATTTCGCTGATCCCACTGATCCCTTCAGCTGGTTTAAATGTTCTGTTTTCTGCTAAAGCCCACTATTACTCTTGTTGAACAATTCTGCAGGTGGCTTTTAACCTCTCAAGGGGAGCAGTTCACTGGCATCTCTACACGCTGTGTGCCCAGTCTGAGCAACGGGTGAGTACATTTGGGGAGCAGCAGTAGCAGCGCCCAGGGGGTGAAGGTATCAGGTATCAGTGTGCCCATAAAATGTGTGTCACTGAGTCTGACTCAGTGCCCACCTGCCTCAGCTGTCAGTCACTGTGCACCCCGGTGCTACTCACCGACACAGACTACCTGGATGTTAGTAAAGTAGCTGCAGGGGTAGGGACAGGCATGAGCAGACAACAGAGTTGGCAGAGAAAAAACATGGACACACAGATTGATACAACTAGCTAGTAAAAACACAGTAATGAACACATAAACACATAAACACACTGATGAAAAATCTGTGTTCTTGTGCAATCACACCATACTCCCCTGGCTCTACCACAAAGGTACACATATTTTTTTACAGTATATCTAGCTTATTTACAATAATGGATAATCATACATTGGTCACTTCTGGAGTAAGTTTACTTGTTCAGTAAAAAAGGGTGTAGCCTGTCTTGAATTTTAAACGTCCCATATTGTAAAAATGTAGGTTTCCATGTCTTTTTTTTTATTATTATAAAGCAGGTCTATGTGCTATATAAATACTGTGAAACTATCAAAACACTCAATCCACAGAGAAATGCACACAGCCAGTATTCAGAAACTGTACCTTTAAATGAGCCGTCAGGACTTCCATACAGTTGTGATGTCACAACTATACTATATATAGGTATAAAGTGTTGTGACAGTACTGTTACAGTTATTCCCCAACTGCAATAATGGTGCAGAGATGCCGAGAGTGCAGATGCGGAAGAACCAGAAATCAGAGCAGACTGGGCTTTTTCGGGAGGAGGGCTTAAAGAGACAGGCACTAAAACGGAGCGTTTCAGACAGAGGGTGAATACAGGTATATTCAGACACATAGTATGAGAAAAAGAATGTGTTTTTGAACATTAAAGCATGTAAACATGTTCTAGTTGAAACCCAAAATACAAGTATGAACCTGAAAATTAGCATAATATGGGACCTTTAAAATGTTCCCTGTAACTCACAGTCGACAAGAACTAGCCTAAATGAGTTCAGCTAACTTAGTACGAAACTCAAACACAACAAAGTGTGTATCTCTCAAGACAAGACCTCACATGGCACTGAAAGCAAGTTTTGCAGATTTTAGAAGTTAAGTTACCGCCTCGTCACTGCACTTTTAGCTCGTTAACCAACCGTAATAACAAACCGCTAACACTGCTAATCACAGCTAGCCAAACGCAATGTCCAAGCTTAAAACCAGTCCCAGCCTAGGCTTATTCCTCGCACGTGTGCTTGAGTGCACGAATAAATGTAATTTGTTTTAATTAGCGAGGACGCACGCTAAGCAGTTAATGAAGTATCTATGCTAGCCGCTGTTAGCTTGTGTTGTTTTTTTACCTGCTGTCTCAGAGCTAGCGCTCCGTGCTACACCATAATCAGCCGCCCTCCTCTGTGCAAGGCGCTGTCTGCAACTCCAGCCGGAGGTTATATGAGGCAGGTCCGACTGTAAATAACTCCAAAAGTGATTGTTTGGGGGCTCGGAGTGGATATAAACTGATTGGAGAATCAGCTGTCAGAACTTCGCTCCGGTGTCATGGGCAACGGAAGCGCAGCGAATACCGTTCGTTATTGTTGTCCGTGTAGACATGGCGACAGATAAACAGTTCCGCAGTGCAGAAGACGAGTCTGTTCTTGTCGGTTCAGGTCTGAAAATTCATACTGTCACTAAACCCGCCGGTACTGAGTGGATATATTTTACTGTCGTGGCATACATTCATATCATTATGTATGGTATTTATTTATTTCGAATTGTCTAATTTACATGTAGAAAACCCGAGGTCTATAAGCACGTAGCCCAGAATAGATTACTCCACTGCCCTTTCCATCTTTTTAATTAAATATAAGCTAACGTTATTTAAACCACAGTTCAAAATGAGCTCTCTATCATCAAAAGAGATTTTTTATTTTTTTTTATTTGTGTATTTTGCTTTGCCAATTACCCCAAAATTATCAAACATCTTCCAAATAGGCCTAATACAGCAAAAATAAATAAATAAGTGAGTTGATTATTAGTTCCAGTAATAGGCCTATAATGATAAATGGTACTAACACTCAACTCATTGTTTCCTTTTTTAATTGGCTGTATTATTGTGAATTGTGGAAGGTGTTATTATGCTGCGTTCATGTGGTATCGTAGTGATGGGAAAAATGCAATTCCGACTGGGAAAATTCACGTGAACACCCCCTCAAGTCGGAAAAACATCATGCTACATGAGTTGATGTCATATGACGTGGCAACATGGCAGACAAAAGTTTGGTTACTGGCATGGATGTATAATAAAACCTCTTATAATACATCCATGGTTACTGGTAAGGGATTTGTTTTCTTTTTGGATCATTTTTTTGCTCACATGTAATGTGTAGCCTAATATAGTTGAAACCGTTAGTTGCTGTCCATGTATTGAATACACTTTATTTGTGCAGCACCCTTCATTCAAGAAAGGCAGCCCAATGCTTTACATGGGAAAATAGTCATAAAAATGAACATAAAACAGGAATAGAATCCCATAGTTCATGTCAAATATGATGGACAATAATTTGGCGTCCATGATTTTTCCACATTCCGACTTCAAGCAGCTTCAAGCTTCTTGAACACACTGAAGTCGGAGGAATGAATCCCCAACTCGGAAACTGGGACCATCCGAGGAGCACATGAATGGGGGGGGGTAGAGAAGATGCTTGTTTCTAAGCATTACATTAGAGCTGTTGTACATGCTTGATTTTTTTTTCCCCCCATTTGGGGAAACAGCTTTTGTCCCCAATTAACTGGTCTTTAGTCTGGCATGGGCCCCCGAAGGTGGCCTAAATCAGACCCACACATACACATAGGCCTACACACATGCACACACATGCCTTGAAAAGAGCACCATTTGCAAAATGGGAAACTGAGACTCACTGTTTGACAGAACAGCTCGTTTGCTTCTTGGAGCAAACCCAAGTCCCCCTAAAGTATTTGGACAAAACTGTGATTCACTCAGCCAGTTGTTATGGACCCAGGGGCGTGAGGGCTGTCACTGTAAACAAGAACATGCTCTTGACTGACCTGCCTGGTCAGATGACTTTTTTTTTTTTAAAAGAGTCTATTAATCTTGGAGCGGATGATTATATTGTATTTCATCTACATCTGTTTAGACAGGTGTTGGCCATCAGGCTTTCTGCGATGCTCATACGCCAGAGGGATTTTCCCCCATGACAAACGTTATGTTCGTTTACTTCTCTTCACATGGTGTGCTTCACACATTGCTTTTGTTATTCAGTGGATGCCGACAGAGGACAAAGCATACATCTGTATTTATTTATGGGAGTGGTATAGCGTTGTAACAAAATGTTAAGAGAACAGCCAAAAAAAGAAAGCCTTTAACTTCAATCAGCTGAATATTGAAAAACATTATGCAGATTTACATCCAAGTGATAAAAACCAGCATCAAGTGAGAAGAGGCGAAGTCTTGTCAGGAAGAAGAGATAAAGAACAGAAGGTCAGAAATCCAGATGGGATCAAGAATGAACATACTGAAGATATCAACAAATCCAACTTTCCCCCTCTTCTCCTCAGATGACCCACTAAAGAGAAAATCCATTTGCTTTGAAATAAAATATTTCTGTCACTTCTGGGTCTTGGAGCTCGACAACAGCGTAAGGAGGGGGGGGTAAGAAAAGTTTGTCGTGCTTCTCTACCCAAAGGGGGTAATTAAGTGACGGAGGATGCACCTTAAGCAAGTTCAGGCTTCTGTTTATCTTTTTGGACAGCTTTTGAAAGCTGAAATAAATTAAATTAGCGTCAAACTTTGATGTCTGCAGAACAACAGTGATTTGGAAAATGTTCACCTCAAGTCAAAAAAACATCTGCTGTCTGCTGCCGGATGCATAAATATTAGTATTTGTCTCCTGCTGCTACGTTGTGTACGATCCAGGGTTTGAGTTGACTTGAGGGTAATTAACACCTCCCAACCATGACGGAGATTCAGTCACACACTTTATTTCACTGACAGAACAAGTCATGCAAAATGTATATTTTGCAATCAGTGACTGTGAGGTTGTGTTGTTTTAGATATTAGAGATTTTAGAGATTAGAGATTTTTTGTTCATTTGCCCAAAGAATTGGACTGTCAGTCTTTCACTTTACCACTCCTTCAATGTATTAAATAATCAGTGGTGTAGCAGTTACTCTGTGTTAAAGTGACATATGGCTGTCATTTGGATCAGACTGTGACTGCAGTGACAGTAGCTCCAGTGGCTCTAATCTTAATCATGTGAAAACAAAGTGTTACACCGGGGGCTTTGCTCTCCCTGCTGGACCACATGACCCAGATGTGAGTCTAGTGTTTAGTTTAGGGGGGACAGCATGTCATAATACTACAGGTTTGCTTTACTTCTGCTGCACTGTTGCTTTGAGTGGTTAAGAAAATCAAGAAGAGCTTCTACTCAATTTGAAATAAATTGGAGAAATCTAAATACATATGTGCAAGAAGAGCACAACATCCAGAATGATGGCCAAACAAACTCTGGCTGCTGTTTTTTTTCTCCACTAAATTATGCAAATTACTTAGTTAGCCTACTAACATTTAAATACCATTTGGATTAAATTAACTGCAGCAGTTGCTTCATGTTTCAGGTTAACATCTACAGATGAAGCCTGTTCCCAGCTCACCTCCAGCCGCTGGCAGTCTTTCCTCCTCCTCCTGTTTTCTGACAGATTGAGTCTAGATTCCACTGTAAACACACCCACCCATTTCCTTCACACACACAAAAAAACCTAATTTAATTACATTTCAATTTAAAATAATTCCAGCCACTGACCAGGCAAGGTCCTGCCAAGGAGGCATGGGAAATTCTAGGTGGCTTCATCTGTACCAAGCGCCAATTTGTCATGTCAGAAAAAGACATATAGGCTACAGCCATTACTAACACATTACAGGACAGCCACTAGATGAGTGGCCTCAGTCATTTTCTCTCAGGGTCCCATTAGATGTACATTTCCCAGTTGAGACTCAGAAATAGAGTTTGTAACTTGATAGCAATATGGCACTGACAGAAGAAAAGTTGGTGGCAATATATTGTCGTACTGCCCTCAGGCATGTGGAAATCTGACGTAATGTGCAATGTATGAAAGTAACAAGAGTCACAGGCTCATACAAGCTTATACCTCATATGACTCATGTACTGAATCACAGGAGAAATGCTCCCCTTTTGTACCTCTTGTTGTCTCTTGTTATGAAATACAGTACACTCCAAAAAGTGACAACATTTTATTGGAAATTAAAGGAGATATATTATGCTCATTTTCAGGTTCATACATAGTATTTAGGGTTTCTACTAGAGCTTGTTTCCATGCTTTAAAAACACATTACGTTTCTCATACTGTCTGTCTGAATATACCTGTATTCACACTCTGTTTTAGTGTCTGTCTCTTTAAGCCCCCCCCCTCCCGAAAAAGCTCTGATCGGTCAGTGTTTCTGGATCTTCCGTTCTCGGCGTCTCCACACCGTCAGTGCAGCCGGGGCATGACAGTAACGGCACCGTAGCTGCACTTCCGACCAATATATAATAGTTGTGACATCACAACCTCACGGAAGTCCTGACGGCTCGTTTAAAGGCACAGTTTCTGAATACGGGCTGTGTGCATTTCTCCGTACATTGAGCATTTTGAGATTTTCGCAGTATTTAAATAGCACCTAGACCTGTTTTATAATTTAAAAAAAGACATGGAAATCTCACTTTTTACAATATGGCACCTTTAATATAATATTTGCTGTGTGACAGTAACGCAAAAAATTGTAGGATATGAGTATAATACACTTCTGCTATATTCTTAAGTTGACATATGGTTTAGTTAAAGAAAATGTCTTTCATGTGAAAAGGTCTCGTCAAGTAGGGCTGTTAGTTTTAGCGTCATGAGTGGTTGCACAGCACTTTGAACGGTGAGATGGGAACATGTGTACAGCAGACACACCAGACATCCTCACTGTTTGACAGAACGGCTCTGAAGTCGCTCCAACTCACTCTGCAGTATTTGAACACAGACTCAAAGTGTGAGTCACTATCTCAGGCTGGCATCATCGACGCAAAGAGGAAGTCTATTTTCTTCAGTCACAGAGAAAAAATATGCAAACTCTCTCTCTCTCGCTCAGAAATACTATCGACATACTATACTATGTATTTTTTTTCACTTTTTTCAACATACTATACTATGATTTAAAAAAAAACTTTTTTTGACATACTACACTATGACTTTTTTCGACATAATATACTATGTATTTTTTTTCACTTTTTTCGACATACAGTACCACACTGACATTTCTTCACTTTTTTCGACATACTATACACACACTACACACTTACCACCCAAAGCACAACTAACTTCTGTTTGATCAGCAAAGTCCTCCTTGATTTGAATATAGGAGGAGGAAGGATGTTTCTCATGCAAATTAGTATACAAATGACTTTTAACTCATTTGTATATTGAAATATGAGTGCTGAAAAGTAGGTTTGTTTGATAGTCTTTGTGGTGGACTTTGGTTGTGTGTGTGACTCCCAAATTATCCTTTTTCTATAACATTGCATACATACATACTCTATAAACCTATAAGGATGATGACTAATGGTTGTGTGTGTGTGTGTGTGTGTGTGTGTGTGTGTGTGTGTGTGTGTGTGTGTGTGTGTGTCATGTATGCATAATAGTGAAATCTGTGACAGACACTCACACAATGTATTTAAGAAGGGAGGATCACATCATGAAAAGATATTTCATAAACAGCTCAGTCAAAGCATAACACTTGAGGCTGAGCGTGTGGTGAGAAGAGATCTGATTTCAGTCATCTTCCAGACAATAGCACGATGTTTGTAGGAGATCTGAATGGAACTTTGTGCTCATACAGCTGCAACAACAGATAAAGAGGAAGGCTCGGAAATCGCCAGATGGTGCCATGTTTTGTTTTTTTTCAAATGAAAACTTGGAGCTGTTGCACACAGCCTCACTGGAGAATCACCATTCAAATGAAAACTGTGCATTTCAAGATTTTACCCTCTTTTCTTAAAAAAATGCTTTAGAATTTACTTGTAAAAATGATTTTATTATAGTTATGATAAGGATTAGTATGTTTTACACAAGACAGATTATTTTTACTATACTGTACTGATTAGATCAGGGGTCTATAGCTGATACTATAAAATTGAGTTGCATTATTAAATTGGGCTTACAATAATGTGTTTGGCAGCCTAAAGTGCCATATAGGAACATACCTTTTTCTATACAATACAATGCAAAGCTATGTTTTAATGTTAAACGTACATCCCTTAAGCTTAACTGTATATGTGGACATATTTTAATGAAAAAAAAAGAAACTAATATTATTAAATAATAATTTCTCTTTAATTTCTACTATTATTATTATTATTATTATTATTATTATTATTATTATTATTATTATTATTATTATTATTTTCAGCATAAAATAAACATTGAATGAATGCTATGAATACAACCTGATCCCACAGAAATATATGCAATAACCACAACCTCTTAACACCAAATTATATGGTGGGGTCACATATTGTGCTAAAATTAGGTGCCACCACGAGTAATACATTTCTGTGAGTTTCGTTTAGAAAAACAGAAAACATGTCAGTAGGTTTAGAAAAAAAACCATCATGGTTTGGATTACATACTTTAAGTAACTTACAGTACATCGGGACACACACAATATGAAAATTACTTATTAAAAATGACTGGGACACAAAGTCTCCCACGTGAAAGTCCTGTGTCTTAAGATCCATCCTCCACCCAAACCTACATCCTTATGTGGCGTCCTGACGCTCTTTATACGTCATTATCCGGTGTAACCTGGGAATTTGTGTCCACCACGGCAGAGGATCCTAATAGACTTTCCACTGACATTGTTGTAACACAATATGTGACACCACCACGCAATTTGGTGTTAAAGATTGTGGTCATTTCACAGATTTCTGTGAGATCACACTGTATAAATATGTAAGCAAATGTAAATTTCTGTTAAATTTCTCCTTGGCACTGAAGTTGATTCTTGGTACTCAGTGACGGACGTAACTTTTGCTCTTTTATACTGATATATGTTGCACTGCAGTGCATGAATCAAGAATCAAACGGATAATAATAAACCAAAAGAGAAAATCCAAGGCACTTTTCATATAATTAAAAAAGTTTTAATCAAAAAAGGCTAATTCATGGTGGAACAATAAAAAATAAGACAACATGTTTCGGCCACACGCGTCCTTTATCAGGGCATAACAAAGCAACAAAATCACATCACATTTAATACAAGTTGAAAATTAGTCTAATGACACACACACAGATAATAATAAACATTGTGATAGCTATAACCACACCTTTTTTGAGCAGTGATAGTCTATTTCACCAACGAAATCACCAACGTATGAAGGCTTTGCAAACCAGGGCCAAACACTGAAATAGCTCAAGGACAAAAGATAAAAACAGACAACTTTGTGCTACCACAAACAAACATGCCCACTCCGAACACCTGAGTCTGCATGGCCTCGAGCCATGCCAGCGGCTACCAATAGCACAACTGAAGGCTGAACACTGTAATGGGTTTGTAAGAAATGTCTCCGGCACAGACTGAGATTCAAAACTGAAGAAAGAGGCCAGACCTCACAAAGTACATCTGGGATGTTTCAGTTTGTGAGGGGGGGAAAAAAAGTGCAGGATTCTGTCACAGCAGATCTTCCAGTGGCGGAAAAAGTTTGACAAGAACCATATCAGAAGGACAGCCTGAAGAAAGAAAATTCAAAACCGACTATAAGGAGCTCTGACGAGACGTTCAAGCCTGACGAGAGTCTGAAAATGTCTCCAAAAGATTACAAGTCATTCTCTGCCTGACTTTGTTTTTCTGGAGCAAAAAGGAGCAGGTTGTTTAGAAAATATTAATGTGTTTTTTCAGCTTTTGCTAATAAAGCTCGCTTTATTTTCACCTGCCTGCCTCCTGCCTCTGCACTTGGGTCCTCCATTCCACACACGATCGTGACACCTTGCCAGAAACCTGTGTAGAACCGTAAAAGCCTTTCATACACAATAGAAAATGCATCATAAGCATACAAAGCTTCATATCTGCATAATAAACATAGATAAAATGTTAGATAAATTGGCTATCACAACCCACAAAGAGTGCAGACAGACAACCAAATACACAAATTGTGAAATGCACCTCTGGTGTTGTAGCGTAACCATAATAAAGTGATCAAATACTGCCATTAAATGTCATAAAAAACACCAACCTATTTAAAAACTATAAGAATCTGGAGGACCTTATCTCTATCAATGACTGAATACTAATGTCAGTCAAATATTTCTCAAATTAAATTAGTAATAAGAGTGTGTGAACACAACAACGTTTACTGAACTGTGTATCTGTGTTTTTGACATTTGTTAATATTGTTTTCACAATATTTTCGAAAAACCAGCAAAATGTTGACAAAAGCAGCCAAAATTTCATCTGCCAGCCCAATGCTACTTAATGCAACATAATCAAAAGTACTGTGCATTAACCCAGCCCTGACTGTATGTGTCAGTGATGATGGTGATGATGATGATGATGATGGTGTCCCACATGAAGAAAGTGCCAATAATCACTTTTGATCAAATGTCTCCCTCCAGTGGTATTTTGTAGAACAACCTCTCCAAACAAGCTTTGTACTCACAGTGGGGAAAAAAAGAAGAGGCAGAGGAATACTAGATGCAGATATAGAGAACTTTCAACTTTCAGGACACAATTTGATTAAATTTTAGATCCAAACTATATATTTTTTTAGCACTGACAGCCATGCCATTGTTAGACTTGATCATTGGTTTTATGCCCTGACGATTGTCATTAACATTAAAGTTCTTCTTTAAAAAGATATGCTACTGCTATATGGTATCAAGAGTGATAATTAATTTATTTCGCTCACTGTAGGCTGAAGAGAGGCTCGGGAACACCCAAAACGTGATTTTGGCGGAAATGTCTTCCCGAATCCTTCATTATAGAAATCAGTCCACAGGCTGTTAGAGGTAGCTGAGAAAGGTTCAATTACAATCCTGGCAATAAAAAACGATTAATACGTATAAGAAGTTACACATACCCCCTTTAAAGAAGCAGCTGATCATCTGTACAACTTTCCTTGGTGTAACTTTAAAGCAATAGTTTAATATTTTCAGAAAGCTTCCTTGCTGAGAGTTGTTGAACTTGCTGTGTATTAAAGGTCCAGGGTGTAGTATTTATCTGCCTGACTTGGCAACAATGGAATATAATATTCATTAGTATTTTTTAATTGGTATATGATCCCATCAAAATAAGAATTATTGTGTTTTTATGACCTTAGAATGAGCTGTTTTTATCTACATGGGGAGCGGGTCTCCCTCCATGGAGGCGGCCATCTTGCAGC
>JAOVVB010176463.1:0-11333 GCA_028570985.1 Heterobranchus longifilis | reverse complement strand
TGCTTTTTTTTTTTTTTTTTTTTTTACTCCAATGAGATTTATAGATGAGTAAAAATAGGGTTGTGAATCTGATTTATCACAACAAAGCTCTTTGGCTGGATCTCTCTGCCACGGTGCCCATGGTCGTCTCAGGAGAGCTTCACCTGGCATTCAGCCACCAGCCACTCCATCTCTCCCTCCCTCCCTCCCTCTCTGTGTTTTTATGGTTCTGTGGCACAGAGCTAATTTCAGTCAATTTCTGAAAAGCACTCTGTTGTACTGTGAAATGGGTCTCCAAAGAGGTCATAAGGGAGGAAGTTTCTGGTTGATGGGATGTTATTCTATATTGCAGCATTTTTTAGATTTACTGTGTTTGGCAACAAATATGTTAACCTTCCAATATTTATAATGTCAACAAACAAGATTTTACATTATGCTGCTCCCAACAAGAATCGGTAAAGTAATTAATATAGCAGGAGCTGGGAATTTTTAGTAAGATGTTGTTGACTAGTTCTATTTTCAGTGTTTGGAAGAAGTATTCTGATATTTTACCAAAGTAAAAGTAGCAATACTACAGGGTAAAAATACACTGTTACAAGCAAAAGTCCTGCATTCAAAATCTTAGTATTAGCATCAAAATAAAGTGCCAAAAGTAAAAGTACTTATTATGCAGAATGGCCCATTTCAAAATCTTATATATTACAATACTTGCTGATGCATCACTTTAATCTTGCAGCTGGTAAAGGGGGAGCTAATTTTAATTACTTAAGTGGGTGGCATAACCTATAATAATATATTGGAATTTATTTGTTGATTTATATTTTGTATTCATATTCTAAATCTGTAGAGTAACTAGTAATGAAAGCTATCCAATAAATGTAGTTGAGTAAAAAGTACAATAATATAAATAAAGTAGCATAACATGCATGGCAAAGTGCTGGTTTCCATCTTGCTATGCTCCACTACAATCGTTTGGGTCTGGACAAGATCTGACAGGACCAATCAGCATCCTGTGAGGAGCTACTGGTACGTTACAGGCGTGGTTTAGGTGTGTTAGCTGCGCAACTGTTCAAAACATTCAAAACAATAATGGCGGCTCTGCATAGTTGCTACAATACCGCAATAGCGTCTGTTATATCAGAACTGCAGAATATTTCTTAATTGAAAGAAGAGTAAACACTGAATGCTTTTCTGCACTTCTCCTTACTGACACAAGTTCGATAGACAGATGGTTCGTCCAATCACCTGCCAGGTATTTTTTTCAAAGCTTCTGTCCTTTTCCAAACAGTTTCTGATGACGGCTTCTCAGATGCAACTGTGAAACAATCCATCTGACAGCGTCAGGCTAGCCATCTGCCCCGTTATTTCATAAATTGTACATTGTATCTGTGTATGACATCAATAGGATGCAAATTTGTAAATTTGTTAAATTAAAGCAGCTCACAAAATTGAAAGCTTGCCTAAATATTTCTGGCGATATTTTCAGTTCAATTCCAATTTTCACTCTTACTGGACTATAACAATCAAGTCACCTTCACATTCCCCTTGTTAAAACCCGCCTCAGTCAATTTTCTGTAAAATATATTGGACATACTCTGGAACAACATTAAACAGTGCCCCAGGACAATCCCTATCAGTGTTTAAAAACATCTTCTTAAATAATCCTAGAACTGGCATGTAGGTGAGGTTTGAGGCCTGTGCATACTGGCAACATATTTATCGTGTGATTGTTATGCACGTTATTGTGTGAGCATTATGAGCGTTATTGTTGAGCTGTTTTTTCATGAGTGCTTTCGCACAGAAAGCAAGTGTTACACAGCAAGTAAGTGCTGTGGGTTTTTTTTCTGGGGAAAACCCAATATTTCTGGGCTTTCGCACGGGGCATCAGCCAGTCACGTTGTCATTTACTTATGAGGATTGTGTTACTGCTGCCCTGAGGCTCCGTGGTCTTTGTGTGCAGTCTGGGCCGAGCCAGCACGGCAAACCTCTTGCTCCTCTGTGCCGCCGCTGTTCCGGATTCACATCGCCGCTGGTGTGAATGGTTTTGATATGAGGTATTGGCCTGTGAGTGTAATGCATTTTCGTGTCCTTTGTTCGTCACATCCACGGTGTGTCTAGACTCATTTCTTTTGTTTGTCTATGGAGTTTTTTGGTTTATGTTAATATTATTGTTTAGGTTCTCATTATTTTTCTCATCTGTATGACTTTGTGATACAAGTTAATGTTTTTATGTTTTGAAATTAATTAGTCATTTTCAAATTGTTTTCAGTTCCGTTTTGTTTTGTTTCTTTAATCAAAACTAGGGGAGACCTGTGATAAGCTTTTGTCCTCTGCATATTCTGATATTATTTATGGGCCTATTGTTCTATTTAATGTTCTTTTTTAAGTGCTATTAAATAAAATTAAATGAAATAAACACAACACAACAGCTTCAGAAAAGTGATCAGTTTACTATGTTATTTATTATCATTCTTAATGTGAAAATGATCATAAATGATGCTGTCGATGTGCATAACTCACAGAAAATCTAACAAAAACACAGAATTATATATAGCAAAAACAGCTCATCTCAAATGCTATGACATAAATGATGATTTTCAGTGTCAGTCAGGACACATGAACATAGTTGGAAATATACACGGCTGTGTCAGACTCTGAGGAGCATTTCTAACAGTCATTTCAAATTACCTGTGATACATGTGTAGCCTATTACTAATGTAAAAGGAATACTAAGTGCACTGTATGCCAGATTGTGTCAACAATAATACCATACTGTATGTCCTGATGAGCTGCGTGACTTCACGCTCCTACATGCCGCTCGCAGCTGTTTGCATGAGCTTGCACGTTCGCAGTGGCATACTTACACCATGTGTGCAGGCGTGGTGTCTCAAAATTTTAAACATCACTCCTTGGATGTGCCAAATGCACACGCATTGTGTGACACTGATTGTCAGCACAAGCTATACTCTATCCCTACACCTACAAACCACAGCAGCACCCAAAGGAAACAACAATAGACATCAAAGGGAATGCCAAGGTTTGCACAATGTCTATTATCTGATAAGATCTTTTTATTTTTTTTATTTT
The DNA here is from genome assembly GCA_028570985.1 of Heterobranchus longifilis. Lineage (NCBI taxonomy): Eukaryota > Metazoa > Chordata > Actinopteri > Siluriformes > Clariidae > Heterobranchus > Heterobranchus longifilis. The sequence continues at coordinate 8,267 of JAOVVB010176463.1, read as the reverse complement.
TTTTTTACACACAACAAATTTCAAATGTCAAATTAATTAAATGACACTCACTAAATGCACTCATACATTACCTCATTTGAACATTTTCTGTAGCTTCCCAACATTCCATCTATCACTGTGCAAAGGCAATAAGATGATCTTTATATCAAAGCAATAATGTCACAAATGCAAAAACATGTACAGATTTGGATGGTGCATGCACATCTGCAGAGGAGATGATGATTATTTTCTCCCTTGTTTAACAGGGGGTGAGGGATACACATGTTGGAAGTAATTTTGTCAACGTTTTTCTTTTTTTAATTATTATGCTATCTGCCATTGTAAGAAAATGTGAAATCTTAGAGCGGAACAGGAGGCATAGACAGTGGCTGTCTTCATAATTTTTGCCAGAAAAGAAATCCAGTAGACTTCACCACAAAATCCAGCCCTGTAAAATGTAGAGAGGAGACCAGCAAACACTCTCTTAATTAATTGTTTCCTTGTTCATGTTGATTACAAACTGCTATTGTTTCAAAATGAATGACAATGATTTACTGATGTAAAAATGCATTCATTACCATTAATATTCACATACTTTTTTATGTATAGTTTTGGAACTAAAGCTGCAATAGTCTTTCACACTGACTTTTTCCTGTTCTAAATACTATTTGTTGAGTAATTGTTTGGCTAATTTGGGACTTGAAAAGGACGAGCTGTATGTCAGTGCACAACAAGCTATGTGCACTGTACTCTAGTCACATACTGACCCAAGAGAGTGCAGCAAGGATGAATGACTCTGATAATACAACTGGTCTCCCGGCAACAAGGAGGCAGTTCCCTTTGACTAGATAGAAGCCATGGGAATGAAAACATATTAAGTAAATTAATTGAAAAGACCCCCCAAAAAACAGAGGATTGAGAGATATGTATGCAGGCCCTCCTGTGGGGAGATGTAACGAGAAAACAAGGGAGAGAAAAACTAATTTTCTCTCAATTATGTATCAGGCTATTGTTCCATGGATAGTTTCATATAACATTGGAAGCTTGGGACTCACTTGTACGTGGAATCTCTTCAAATTATGTCTATTTTGTTCTGACAATATTATTTTGCTTATCCATTACAGAAAAATCACTATTAGAATGACAATTAATAACAATACAATGTTGCATAGAAGTGATTCATTTTGTTATGTGAACTGAAATAAGTCCTTCCACAACTGGATTCTATTGATTTTTGGGCGGCATAGCACCTAAGTGATACATTAACAAATATGTGATAATTATACCAGGTTTGAGTACTCCAAATAATTAGTACAAGTTAGACTAAGAAGTAATCAGCAATCTGTAATGAATCACATTTTTAATAGCCTCACCACCATGAATTGTTGTTAAATGTACAATACAACACAATGGTCCACTATCTTTATTAGGGACAAGTGAGTAGGCACAATTATCTGTATCTGTTCAACAAACTAAATTATCTGCATCTGTACTCGGAGTGGGCGGGGTTCAACACAGGAGTGGGTGTGGCCTGTTTGAAAGCCTAAAATTTAAGCCTAAAATTGGGTTGATCAGAAGTTATAATTTTTTCCTATTTAGAGCCTCAGAATTGAGCTTCAGATCAATGTTTTTGATCACAAGAGTAAGATAACTATTTACAGAACACAGATACCCAATGAGGATTTTCCTTCATCACAAGTACGGATATTGACACATTTTACTCGGATGATACTAAAAAGTACCAGATACTGGTTTCATTAAAGTACTTGGCTTGACCCTAATCTTTATACTGTTTTAATTATTTCCAGCAACGTTAAGCTATAAGAGATTGCCACTACTTATTTGGCATTGCAAACCTAACGCAATAATACATCTAATGCAATTATTATTTTTTAGAGAGACACAGCCTACAGTATGTGCATGCCTCAATTCCTTATTTAATTGAAATTGGCTTATCAATAATTAATATTAATAATGATTTGTGGAGCGTGTGCCCCATGTAGGCTGAGTTCTGCAGCGGCCCGGATTCGAGTCTGACATGCGGCCTTTTTCTGCGTGTCGTCCCGTCTCTCTCCCCCCTATCAGTCAAGCTGTACTATCATAAAGGCAAAATGGCCCCAAAAATAATCTCAAAGTATCTTATCGGGATAAGGAAGCAGTAACAAGTTAGCTAGATTTTGAAGGTGGTTTTTTACTCATTGAGATTCAAGACAGTTAGAATGACAACACACTTCCAGCCAACACACTTAAAAGAAGCTCTTGGAAAAGAAAAAAAAAAAAGATCTTGAGTGTTTCATGATGGCTATTTTCTCCCATTAAGATTGTGACTTTCTCGTGGACTTTGAACAGCTGTGGCTGCTTTCACAAGTAAAACTTCCCTTTTATAGATGTCAATCCTTATCAGCTGCTATTTTCTTTGGGGCTTTTGCATTACTGTTACTGCCACTATGTTGATGGATTGATGGAATATGGTTTGTAGTAGTGAAGCCATGAGTGCTATGTATTGCAGTGGATTCTAGTGTTGAAAATAAGAGTGGCACTTTTTATTCTTTCTTTTGAAAGAAAGGTGTCCTTCTAAAGTAGACTTTTACAGACATATTGTGTTGTGTTTTTAGCACAGATAAATAAGCCACCCTATGGTGCTTGACACAGACGTGGTGATTCCAATTGTCTCTTCAATATTGCCTTAATCACCATAACATCTTGTCAGGACTTCTCCTGCATCATCTTTTTTTTTTTTATAAGTTGCTAGCACCCTCCTCAAACACACTCCATACTTTCTCATTTTCTCCCTTGAACAGTCATCTGATATGAATCTCATTAAAGCAAAGGAAGCGCAGGACAGAGAGGGCAAAATATCAGCGGTGAGCTCTATTATTATAATTTTTCAATCACTGTGAAGATTGATATGTTGGTGGAGAGAGCTGTTTCTCTCTCTCTCTCTCCCCTCCAGGCCTGACTGACTCCTTGGGCCTGTGAAGAGGCTGGGTGGCCCCTCATTAAGCACATTCTGGATTACAGCTCCTGGCCGGGGCTATTTCCAACAACATGCTAGTGCATTGTAATGAGCCTCTCTGTGTGCTGCGCAAACACACTCAATCTCCCACTTTAATCACTGAGGAGGAGATGGGCTACTCTTCCAGCTCTCAACAGGAGCAGTGAAAGGAAAAGGGGATTTGCAAGTTCCTCCATCCTCTGATGACATATAATCTCCTTGGGAGATGAGTGCTCTGTCTCAGAGCTGTGATTGACATGTCTAGCATTATGATGGAGCGGGTTAGGAGCAAAAGCTGGTAGAAAGACGAGGCTGAAATGGTTCACAGTGTGAACAGTGATCCTTCAGCTGTCCGGTTATTCTGTTGGCCGTGTAGCTGCAGATCGTCTGTATGTCAAACAGCTTAGGGGGAGATTCAGGATACCGTGCGCAGTTCATAGGGTGTGTCATTTTCTGCACATACTGCTTAATTATATTCATGGCATTACATTCAAAGCATACTGTATTTCTCTCCTGAGAATAACAATTTATAGTATTAATAAAGTTATTGATTCTTCTACCAGTGTACAAATGTTGAAGTGAATCCAATTTCACAATCACACTTGAAATCCACAAGTGTAGACAATACCAGGCTGCCATGAGACGAGCTTTGAGTGCTTTATGGTACCTGAACAAATTGCCAGACAACAGCACTCTAGCATTCAGTACCAAAGATGAGGCACTTTTTTTGTATACAGGCTGGATGACAACACTAAGCAGACAAGCATTTCTATAAAGAATGCATTTGTGTTAGTTGTTACTGAATCATTAAGGAACTACCTGACTAGTCTTTAAAAAAGGAGAAAGAAAACAACAATGGAGAACAAGACAGAGAAAAAATAAAGTCCCCACAAGCCATTTTTATGCACATTTTCAATTTCAGCATTTAAAAAATAAAAAGGTGAACTATTGCAGATTTGGCGGTTTTCATACACATTTACATTGCAGACAATTAACAAATCATTCATGTTGTTCTGCCATTTATTGTTACCTACCCCCACTCCATCAGAAACCTCTATATGAATAACAAAGGCAGGTGTGATCACAAAGTGGGGGCTCATTTTTCATATAACCCCCTTTCAGCAGGCGATTTGCAGGTGGGATGGCACAATGGGAGCACATGCCGGTTCTTTTAAGTAACCTGCTATATAAGCTATAGTTACAGAACATTATGGATTATGAAGGGCGGGACTGAGAGAAAAAGGCACAATTACAAATCCATTTGCTACTTCAGCACCATGGACAGCGCCATGGATTTAGCAATACACGGCACAGTTAGGCTACTATCTATAGCCTAACTGCGCTGTTACAGCAGTGATTGCCAGAGCCATGGTCGGGGCCATAGATTCTAACTTGCATGAACCTCAGTCAGATAAAGGATCAATGAGACATTGATCAAACATATTCAACTAAACAACCCCTCGGCCCTGCACCCTCTCTGCAAAAAGAGGATGGAGATTGACAAAGTATTTTGGTCAAAAGGGAAATGGCATCTCCCCTCATATCGCTGACTGCCCCCTCACACCATAGCAGCTGATAATGGCACCACACAGATCTCTTGTGTGAGGTATCACTTGTTTTTAAGAGCACTGTATGGCAGCAATTCAGTTCTTACATTTTAAAAAGGGCGAAGGGAAAATCAAATTCTGCTTTGGACCCTAAAATTGCTTTGGGTGTCCCTCATGTGTAGTTTCCACAAATTAAATTATCCTTTTTCTATACAGTATTGACAATACTCGTTAGGCTACAATAGCTGATTCATTGTTGGAAGAATGTTTAGTTTAACAGATTTCAGGAGGCACAAAGGCAGACTTTGCCATGAGATACAATGTAAATAGATAGCTCTCATTTTTATGCTATTCTGGATGTCATAAACACTGACATCAGAAAGGATCTATGGAAAGCACCCCACCACTGGGATTTCACTGTAGCAGAAATACTGCTTTGAAATTCCTCCTATAAAAGAATATCTTTCTCTTTGGACTCCAAATGTCTAGAATTTTGACAGTGCCTTAATGAAAAACAATGCTATTCTGCTTGACTTGCTTTGATTTAAAGGGCCCGTTTTGCCAGACGAGAAGCAGAAAACCGTTGACTTTTGCAATGAGCCATTGTGAAAACACCTGCTATAGGCATTTATTGTGATCGAGGACCTGTTGCTGTCTCTGGGAGGCTGAGGAGGGAAATACAGCAGCAGTGACTGATGTCTGAGTCTAGCATGTACAGCAATAAGCAGAAATATCTTCCTGCTCTCTCTCTCTGCTCTGTACTCTAAGCCCTTCTGACAGTTTATCCAAGTGGCAGAGCCGTACGCCTTGTGTGGTAATCTTTCATCGCGCTGATACATCTGTGGTGATGCGTGATGATGTCCCCATAACTCTGGCCTTACTGGCACAATGTTTGGTGGAATAATTCATGGTACCATAAATATGTGGCTGGTGGATATAGAGGAGGAAGAGTTATTGTAGTTTTATTAAAACAGTAAATCCAACTACTCGCTCATGGTTGAAAAATAGGGAGGGAAAAAAAAGAGAGGGAGAGAACAGGCTCCTGTCCATTGCCCGTTTGCTCTTCAGTTGACGGCAGCATTTGAGTTCATTTACAGCTTGTTATGATACGGCTGAGGGGTGTGGGTTTTGTGTGTTGAGAGGTGGCCAATATAATCTGTCTTTCAAACAGGGAATGACACGAGGAGGGGAGTGGAGGAGAGCAAGCAGAAGCAGGTATGCAGCCTGCCTAACTGGTGGCTGTATTACATTCCACACAGGCAGCACTGGTGATGGATTGACGCCAGCTGGAGAGAGGCAGTCCTGAATCAATTAAGGTTAGTTCATGAAATTGAACAGAGTTAAAACCTGGGGAGGGGGTGTCTTTTTTTTTACGGATAATTTGATCAAACCTGTGTTCACTTTCAACCTCCAAGACCTGATGGGTGATAATGGATTGCAATTGCATTACTTTGTGGTGACATGGAAATATGCAATCCAAAGGTTACTATTCCAGCACATTATGAATTTCTAGTCCATTATTGAAAGTCACCAGACCCCGAAGAGACCTTGATGTATTTACTTGCTCAGTAATGATAATATGAATCATTAAAGTCCCCCTTCAGACACGTTTTAAAGTATGTAAAAATACTCTGCTCTGATTAATTTTTTTTTTATCATGGCTTTCCCCCCCAAAAAAAAAACTCAGAGAAAGGGCTGGAAGCACATCTCCTCTCTCTCCCTCATTGAAAAATTCTGGATCCAGCCTCTGCCCCTGTTAGGTTGACCGGTGAAAGAGCAGTGCAAGCCGGCTGTGGAGCTCTGTGATCTGCAGACTGCAGTGATAGTTTCCGCATCTGTTTTCCTCATTAAGCCGAAAAATACTTTACACGAGTGCGCAAGGGTCCACTAGCATCTGCGTGACGTAAATGTCATCATCAGAGGGTCTATGCATAGGCTCTGTGCGGACATCTGCATTCCGCCAATTTGTTATGACCGCTGTTGTACTGACAAGTCTGCTCTGTGTTGGAGGTTTCAGGTTTCTTTTACAGCTTTTGATTGGCTTTCATAGTTCAAATCTAGCTTGCCCGATATGTTTGAATCTCAGATTTCAGGGAAGTGCGCAGACATTTCTCCCTGCAGTAGAGGGATGTGAAAAAACGTTAAATATGGGACTAGTGTAAAACAGTAAAAAATGACAGGGATGTAGTAGTATGTGTTCCTCTCACTACTCTGTTCCTCTTTTGTTCCCTTTGCCCTCTGATCAGAAGATAACATTTTGATTGACATTTACGAAGGTCACTGGTTAATTATCAGTAACTCTTCACCTTTAATTATGCATCAGTGGTATTATGTACATGCTTATTTGCTCAAGACCCCAATCGGTTTGACAACATTTCTTATGCAAATTGGGCGACAATTATCTTCCCCATCAATGATGGAGAAGGCAGGACTTGTTTGTTCCTAACGACATTGTTGTTGCGATATTGAGCGTGTCATTAAGTCCTTCCCTGCAAGGATGCTGTCAGGGTGAGCACTCTTTCATCACCTCTGTAGCCTCCTGCCCCGTACAGAGCACTCAACGGAACAAAGCCACTGCAAACCCGACCTTAGCCACTTCAACAAATGCAGGGCAGGTATTCCTGCATGTAAGTGTACTGTATATGCCCACGTGTACACACATCAATGGATGGTGTGATCAAGTACATATTCACTCTGTCAAAACATATATCTCTCTGACAATGGATATGCATTTGCAGTTATACAGCAGAAAAAGGTCACCTAAAGTGAGAGATAAAGTTAATAACATTGAGAAATGATTGTGAGTTTTTTCAGACACATTTGCAAAGAGCTGCGCTTGAAACATAAGGTTTATCATAGGACAATAAAAGAAAGCATAACACAAAATCAAATGTAGAGCTGAGACTGTCAAAAAAAAAACGACACCCTAGGTCATTTGTCCCTATTTATGTTTCTTGTTAGGCAGCGCCCTCTAGTAGCCATAGCAGTTATGATGGGAGCAAAGGAGGACGTCATGTAGCGTAGTATTAAGATTGAGAAAGGCTGTTTTGGGCGGGCAGGAGGGGTGGTGGATGGGTCAAACACAGGAGACCAGTGTTCTTCTCCCGAAAATAAAAGTAAACTGCAAGTTATTTTAGCTTTAGGTAACAAATGAAACTATGTCACATTACATATGCACAGAAGTGAAGTAACATAACACATTTACTGTGTTTTTTTTTAGATTCTTTTTTTGGCATTTTGCCTTTTATTTATTGCACAGCTGAAGATTGACAGGAAAGGGGTGAATGAGAGAATGAGATGCAACAGAGGGCAGCAGGTTGGAGTCGAACTCGTGCCCACTCTGCCAAATACTTTAACCTTTGTACATGGGGCACACACTCTACCAGTGAGCCATCAGTCCCACATATTTACTGCTTTTAACCCAAACCACAATGTTTTTCTGAACATACCAAAGTAGTTTTTGTGTCTAAACCTAACCAAACTGCGACCATTTCACAACATTGTTTAGGTATACGAGAACAGAAAATGCTCCTATGGGTCATATTTCCTGCCAGCGCTAGGGGCACTAGGAAACAATCGTATGGGTCATATGGGCAGGAACAAAACGTATGTGGTTGTACGGTTTGGAGGACTTGTTGGTAGAGCTATAGTTCAATGTTCAATAAAACGTCCTGAAGCTTTACTACCATTCACTGTGTTGACAGAATTGCGGCGGCGGCACCATTCCTGATTGACATTCCTTTTTC